>PVHP010022337.1:0-28540 GCA_004024765.1 Zapus hudsonius
TCCACATTTCTTGAGGCAGGGTCTTGGGTTGTTCACAACTGCTTTCTCCCTACAAACTGGCCCCTGAGCTAGCTTCTTGTGGGTTCTCCAGTCTCTGGCTCCCTTCTCTCCCATAGGCTTGGCTGGGATTACAAATGCTTGCCACATTCTCTGGCTCTTTTACATGAGTTATCAGGTTCCAAACTCATTCTTGCATGGCAAGTGCCTTTTCCACTGAGCCCTCTCCATAGCCCCATTAATGGCACATCTTAACCCTGGTATAGTAGTACCAGTAGAATAATTGGATTGACCACAGAATTTTAGAAATAATCATGGGATTTTTGAATCAGATCTAAATGAAATCCAGCCTCCTCTTCTTAGCTAAGCTAGCTATAACTTTGGACCTGCTTTCTACAATCATTTTCTCATCTGTGAAGTAGGAGTAATAGAGTATCTTAAAGAATTATTAGGAAGGTAAATGAGGGTGCTAGAGAAATTGCTCAGTGGTTAAGTCACTTGACATGCAAAGCCTTACATTCCTGGTTTGATTCCCCAGTACCCACATAAAGCATGATGCACAAAATGGTGCATATATCTGGAGTTTGTTTGCAGTTGCTAGAGGCCCTGGTGTGCCTATTCTCTCTGTCTTCTATCTCTTTCTACTTGCAAATAAATAAAATATTTAAGAAGGCAAGTGATGATGTAGCAAGGGACTGATAATTACATTCCTTACTTCAGTGTCTGGCATATAGAATATGGCTGCTGTTTTAATGATAGCATTAGCCACATCTTAGAGATCACATGCACCCCTTTTAGTTCTGGGACTCTTATTTTACTTTATTCACTTCAAAAAGTGGCAGAGTAACTAAAAAGGAAAAATGAAGCCAGGCATGTGTGTGTGCATGTTGTCATTCTTCCATATGCTAGAAGATAGTAGTAAGAGAGCCATGCCTAGATGTGGCAGTTTTTACTGTCCATATTATCAACAAGGCATGATGAATGTCCCGGGATCTAACCAATCATATGGGTGTTCCCACTCAGTGAAAAGAAAAGAAAAGCTAAGAGGGAGGTGAAAGGCTAATTTGGAGTTTTCCTCTTCATAGATATCTCTTAAGTATACATGTCTTTAGCATCAGTTGAATCTTTCCAGTATATTAATCCCGCCCTTCTTTCCACCAAGGAATGGCTGCTTTAAATGGTGGTCTGGGCAGCAGTGGCCTTTCCAATGGCACCGGGAGCACCATGGAGGCCCTCACCCAGGCATACTCTGGTATCCAGCAGTATGCTGCTGCAGCGCTCCCCACACTGTATAACCAGAATTTATTGACACAGCAGAGTATTGGTGCTGCTGGAAGCCAGAAGGAAGGTGAGTGCCAAAGGAGACCCAGTTCAGGGGTGGGCAGGTCACTCATACTAGAACTGAAAGGAAGAAGAGAGCCTCTTAAATATATAAAGTGGCACATACATCTGGAGTTTGTTTGCAGCAACTCTAGGCTCTGCATGCCAATCTCTCTCGGCACTTGCAAATAAATACTAAAAAAGAAACAAAAGGTGAGTACCAGTGACACTGCATTTTATACAGAATGCTCAGAGTTCTGAGTTTACATTTAGTAAGTGATCTCAACTGAGTGAGGAAGCAAGACAAGTATGTTGAAGAAACACAGAAATAGTAAGTGCAAAGGCCCAGAGGCAACTGTTCTGACATGTGTTTGACAGCTGGATGCCAGAGTGGCTATAGAATAGCTAGAGTGTGGTTTATGTAACAACTCTTTGATTAGAAAAATCACTGAATGGGGGCTGGAAGTGGTGGCTCGCATCTTTAATCCTAGAACTCAGAAGGCAAAGGTTGTTTGTTTGCATGCTTGTTTGGTTTTTCAGCTCTAACCCTGGCTGACATGGAATTCACTATGTAGTCTCAGGGTGGACTGGAACTCATGGCAATCCTCCCCACCTCTTGCCTCTCAAGTGCTGGGATTTAAGGCGTGCACCACCATGCCTGGCCTAAATGAATGAATGAATGAAATAAAATAAAATAAATATTATCTAGGGCTGGAGAGATGGCTTAATGGTTAAGGCGTTTGCCTGCAGAACAGAAGGCCCGGAGTTCAATTCCCCAGTTCTGGAGTTTGCAGTGGCTGGAGGCCCTGACGTACCCCTTCTCTCTCTCTCTCTCTCTTTCTCTCTCCTCTCTCTCTCTCTCTCTCTCTCTCTCTCTCTCTCTCTCTCTCTCTCTCTCTCTCTCTCTCTCTCTCTCTCTCTCTCTCTGTCTGCTTGAGGATGAATAAATATTTTTTTAAAAAAAAGAAAAACAAAACAACAACAACAAAATCTTAAAAGTCAAGTTGGAGCTGGGAGGCAGAGGTAGGAGAATCACTGTGAGTTTGAGGCCAGCCAAGAACTTGGGGCTACCAAGTGAGTTTCAGATCAGTCTGGCCTAGAGAGAGACCTCAAAAAACTAAAGAAAGCCTGGCGTGGTGGCGCACACCTTTAATTCCAGCACTCAGGAGGCAGAGAGGTAGGAGGATTGCTGTGAGTTCAAGGCTACCCTGAGACTACATAGTGAATTCCAGGTCAGCCTGGACTAGAGTGAGACCCTACCTTGAAAAACCAAAAAAAAAAAAAAAAAAACTTTTGCCACTATGCCTGGCTGTTTTGTTTTTTGAGACAAAGTCTCATTATGTAGCCCAGACTGACCTCAAACTTGTGGAAATCCTCCTGCCTCAGTAAGAGGTGGGAGCACAGGCATGTGCTACAACCTTTACCTCCTTTCTTTTCCTTTGTGGCCTCTTTATTTCTATTTTACTGCTCTGCCCACAGACCTATCTATCTCTTCAGACACTCCTGGCAAGGGGAATACTCCATTTCTCCATGAGATGCCACTTTGCTAAGCTTGAGAGAAGGAATCTATTTAGGGGTTTGCCCTTAGGTTCCCTGCCTTGTGTTTGGAGAATCGGGTTAGTTTCCTCAAAGAATCTGTTAGGATTGTGCCAGGTTTACGTAAGTGGGAATGAAAGACCACCGATGCAAAGTGATGAGCATGCTTGACACTAATTTTCTTGCAATCAATGGGTATTTTGAAGGTCCAGAAGGAGCCAACCTGTTCATCTATCACCTGCCCCAGGAGTTTGGGGACCAGGACCTGCTGCAGATGTTTATGCCCTTTGGGAATGTCGTGTCTGCCAAGGTTTTTATAGACAAGCAGACAAACCTGAGCAAGTGTTTTGGTATGTTGATTTCTCTTCTGGTGTCAGAATGGGATTAAGTGTTTTGCCACTGGGAAAGAGAAAAAGAATTGACAGCAGAAAGAGCTGAGCTTAAGTTTTGGGCTGTTCACTGCATGGCCTTGGGCAGATCCTGTGACCTCTTCTTAGCCTCATTTTTATCATATCTATAGCGGAGGTCATGATGTCTGCCTGCATTACTGCTCCAGATGAGAAAATGTATAAAATAAAATGGCTGCGGGGAATACAGATAAATAGCAGGTGGTACTGTGAGGGACCTAATTGATTTCACATGGTGTCATTTTCAGAGTTTTTGTCCTGCTGAGAACAATTGGGACTTGAAACTATAGGCACATATAATATCTCTTACATAAGGAGAATATGAGAGTCTTCTTGGCTCATTAGGTCCCTCACCTAGGTTTCTGCTTGGACACACAGGTTTTGTAAGTTATGACAATCCTGTCTCAGCTCAAGCTGCCATCCAGTCCATGAATGGCTTTCAGATTGGCATGAAGAGGCTTAAGGTGCAGCTTAAACGTTCGAAGAATGACAGCAAGCCCTACTGAGCGTGCTCCCCTCTGAGACTGGAGTGAGAGGGTCTTCTGGTAAGTGGGGGAGGAGCACCCTTAATGATTCGAAGCCCTAGGGCTGTGTGTTGACAGCCCTGGACCCTGATCCCTGCCACTCTCGCAGGCACAGCTTGCCCTGAAGACTCAGCTACTGCCTTCTGTGGGAGTTTCGCTTCGTACAGAGGACAAGTTTGTGCTTTGGTTTCCAGTGTTTTACTTTGGAGTTTAGGTGCCATATCCTGAGATTTATTTTTTTGTTGTTGTTTTTGTTTTTAGTCTCCCCCACCCCCAACTTCCCTTCCCCTTTATTTAAAGTTTGCTGTGTTTATAACCAGTGTGTTGAGAAGGACCAACACCAAAAACCACCCTGGGGGAGTGAGAACTGGTTAAAAAGTATGATTAGAATTTGCCTCAAACCACCACAAGAGAGAGGATTGAGTAGAAAACAGTTGGCCCTTCAAAATGAGAACTAAGAGCTAGAGGCAGAGCAAAGGGGAGAGGAAGGGTGACGTCACACACGATGCTCTGGCGCTGGAGGTCGACCCTCCTCCAGAACTAATTGTCTCCTGCGGAAAGACTTCAGTTTCTGCCGCCTATTTTTCAGACTCTTGTCCTGGAATTTCTGGCCCTGTTTCCTAAAAGAGGGTCAGCAATTCTTAGGAAATAAAGCACCCATTAAATTAGCCTGATGTATGCAAATGACAGGGAGACATTACCCATTACTAGCCAGCCCAGCCCACCATTGGTATTGCATTGCCCTGCCTGGCTGGTGGCTGTTTGGGAGAAGCAGCCAAAGAGGTCATTTTTAGTTTACATCATCATCAAATTAGACCATGGCCCATTTCCAACAGTTCCCTTTTAAGAAAGCCTTTATGGAAGGAAGATATTGCATGGTTCATTCCTTGTAGCTCACCACAAGAGACATTACCTTCATCCCAAGCCACACTTCTCATCAGAGTAGAGCAGATCTAAGCTTTTGCAGCATCTAACTGAAAGTGGGCACTACTTGTGAACAGTGATCAAAAGCCATCTAGGTGGGGGAAGAGAATTCTGCCTCTTGATCTATATAAATCAGATGGTCCCTTCAAGCCAGAATGCTGCATTATCATTGAGCAGGTGGAAATTTATGTCCTAGAGGTAGTGTTCCCACAGAGGTCTGGCGGCCCTTCTTCTGGCCAGTTTAGCTCCATCTTCTGCCCTTGGGGACTGAAGAAAGTACTGGATGTTTACAGCCTCCGTGTGGATTTAGTGTTCATTTACCTCAGTATTAACTGTGTTCATTTTGTCACCATGCTTATACTTAGCTCCCTGCTGCCTCCCACAGGTCTCACTCTAGCCCCAGCCTGTGTCCCACACAGCCTGGGCTCTGCTTCTGCTCCAAAAAGTGCTGTTGGGAGTAAAGAGCCAGGATTCAATGCTGTTGGGAATGTGCAGCTGGGCAGAGGAAGCCCCATTAGGATATGACATAGTAGCCACATTCAGGGACTTGGTTCCTGGATCCCTGGCAGCGGAAACTTCACCTGACCCCTAGCAACAGAGATGAGAATTCTTTTAAGTCAGATGGGGGCTCTCTCCTTGTCCTGTCCTTGTGGGGAACAGACAGGGACTGACCATCTTTCTGTTGGTAGTGCTGGTCTCACAGTGATAACTTGAGCCTGTTGTCCTCTAAGAAACATACTTCTAAGCTGAACCACGTACACTTGAATTCTGCACACTGGGAGAAACGTGTCCTGTGTTTCAAAGGAGAAAACTGTTCTAAAGGCTTCCAGGGTCATGATGGGATTTTTTAAAATAAATGCAAAAAATAAAAAAAAGAAGAAGAAGAAAAAAGAGAAAAAAAAAGAAGAAAAAAAAAGCTAGGTTGGGCAGGCACTGTTCTGAATCCCAACTAGCTAGAACCAAGAATGTCATTTCTATTTTTATAGAAGTTTTATACAGCTCCGGGGTGGAGAATATTTATTACCTAAATTATATCTCTGGAAAAGGCCAGGATTTTGTAGAATCCAGAATGTGATTGTTGTACACACAGGGTGCTGTGTATGATTGAACTACTGACTTTCTGAGGCCGCTTGCAGCCCAGCTAACCTGCCCGAGGGGAAGGCTAACATTAATGCTGTGAATTGGCAGAGGAGAGAGCTGTGCTCCATAGGGTGCTACCGGTGCTGTGCTCCCTAACCTGTTCTGTCTTCTTCCTTGGCCAGAACTCCACTTCCTTCCCCTTCTCCCTCCACCCTCCCTATTTCACCATTTGTTCACAGACTTGTCCTGGGCGCTAGGACCTTATGAAACCACCTTTCTAATAATATAAGATGTAAAGGTGTGTGACCCACCACTCCCCAAGCTTCATACCTGCTCGTGGTTTCCAAAAGGAGTTCTTGCCCTAGCCAGACCCTGGTCTGCGCAGGCAGCTAGCCAGCGGGTGAGAACCCGTTCCTCTCCTCCCTAGTCCAGTGCGTTAGCATAGCAGTGGCACTGCCCTGGAGCTCGGTTTTCTCCCCAGGCCAAAGATGGTTTTGTGAAGAAGCTGCTCCCCTACAAGTCTCACAATGTGAAAGGGCTCAGCTCGGAGTGGAGGCTTGCAGTCAGTCAAGTCTTAAGCAATCCTTTTCTGTTGTGTGGAGGTTTCCCTTATAATGTGTTTTCTGCTATAGTTTTGTTTTCTTACTTGGATTACATCATGCATTGCCTTCAGTGCAGCCAGACCACTATCTCCTGGGTTCCACATGAGTGGCCAGGCCTGTGTGGAAGCTAAAGGCTTGGATTTCTGAGAACAAAGGGCCATCCCCACAAGATTGAGCTGGAAATGGAAACCCTGGCCTTCCACCCTAAAGAATCTTCCCTACTCAAGCCAGCATCTTCTGTTCCTCCTCTTCCCTCAGGTCTAAAAACTAGGGAGAGGCTCTAGGCCCTGCTCCCCCAGAGGCCGGTTTTTCTGATGTGTTGGGTGCTTCGCAGGAAATCCAAGCCTTAGATTCCTTTGTCTCTGGTAATTGGATGTTTTCTTGGTGTTCTCCATGTCCTTTTTGACTTTTCCCTGTGTCCATTGTTAGCATGTGTGAAGTTCCCTGTCACTGCCCACCCCCTGCCCTGCCCTGCCCCGCCTCATTTCAGGGCTCTACACAGTGAGTGTCCTGTTCTCTCTCTTTGTTTGGATGTATTGCTCTGTGTAACTCAGTGGGTCTCCCTCTTTCTGGTTTGTTTTTTTTCTAGATTCCTGCCGTTTGTTCATCGTTGTGCCTAAAGCATGTCGATGTGGCGTCAAGTACATCGTCCAAATCCCTGTCTCTTCAGCTTCTCTGATGCTTGAACTCTCACCTTTGACCTTGTGTTGACCTTTGATGCTGATGTGTATTTTTATTATGTTTGTTTCTTTCTTTGTTTTTTCTTTTTTCTTTCTTTTTTCCCTTTTGTGCTGCCAAAATTGGTTTTGCTAGAACGACTGCTGAAGGGAAAAATATTTAAACTTGCATTTGAATATAAAAAAATCTATTTTTCTAGAACTTCATAAGATAACCACTTGATTTTGTGATTCCAATTCTTTGTAATTGTCTTCAGAGCAGCCCTACTAGCACATACCGCGTGGTGTTTGTATTTCTGTGAACACACAGCCAGTCCGTTTCTAGGCTTTGTTTCTCTGTGTGCTTAGTTTTAAAGACAACTTTGAAGTAAACAATGAAATAAAAGATGTCACTAAAACCTTTGAGGCTCCTGAGCACATTTTGCTGATATAGTATGTTGGGCTTGAGGAGACCACATGTGTTCTTAATTTTTTTTGTTTATCTGAGTTTTCAACTGCAGAAAACACCTGACTCCCCCCTCTCTTTTTGACTGAAGGCTGCAGTTTGGGCCCAAGCCAGCCCTTTTCTTTTTCTTTTCTACTTCTTCCCTGGAGTGACCTGGGGAAGCCTTAGGGTCTCTCTTGCTCCTTCCCTGGCGCCGGCTCACCTCCATGCTTACTCCTACAGTCTCCACGGCAAAATGTGATGCTTTCAGTTTTTTTTTGTTTTTGTATTTTTTTGTGTTTTTGTTCAAAAATTTTTCCTTTTCTACTAAGATTATGCCCAAAAAAAAACAAGTTTTGCATGTTTCCTGCTGTTTCTTCACATCTTCGTATATATCACCTTCACCTCTGTGTTTTCTATAGTTTGTGCAAAAACTGACTGATTTAAAGGGGTTTCAAAGAAGCTATTTTAAATTGTTGTGGGGTTGATTTTCTTTATTTCAAGATTGTACTGTTTTATTTTGAAATGGCAACTTTCTCCTCTCCCGCCCTTAGTGTGTCTGCCTGTGCACTTAGACTGTTGCCCTGTGTGGCCTCTAGGTCTCAGTGGGGTGTCCAGGGGGCTGGCTGCTCTGCCCAAAAGCCTGCATGGGTTGAGGGGCAGAGCTAGAACCAAAGGTGGCTGTGGGTGGCCAGGAGGCTTCGCACCAGAGGAGGGAGGGTGCTCCTGAACACCCAGAGAAGGCCGTCTGTGACTAAGCGGCAGTATACCTGCCAGCGCTTTTCCTAGGTGACAAGCACAAGACTTCAGTCTTCACACTGTTTACAGCCCTGGGCACCATTCACCCACTGGCTCTTTGCCGTGGCTCTGCTCTTGCTTAGCTAGTAGGGTGAAGGTAAGGGCAGGGATTTATTTTTTAAATTGGGTGAAGAGCCAAATAGCTACTGTCCCTGGGTGCCTAGCTAGCCAGTTCTTTGGTTCCCAAAGGGGAGCTTCCCCTCCTCTCCTGTACACCATCCAGCCTCAGGGTCTTAGGGACTTGGGGGCGAATGTGAATAGAGGGGAGAGGCCAGGGAGGTGAGTGAACAGAGATGGATCTTTGGCAGAAAGAGGCAGCAGGGAAGAGTTTGACAGATCCCTTCCAGACTGAAGTGCTGGTAGGAGGGAGAACTGGGAAGCAAGATTGTCCAGGGAAGGGTGGTGAGTTGCAGCAAGGGACTCAGGGTAGGGGGGAGGTAGAAGCACTGTCTAGCATCAGCCACACTGGGGTTGATGGAAGAAGGGATTCCAGCAGGATTTCTGCTTTGGGAGCCTGCAGGTTGCCCAGTATTATGCTTGAGGCCACCTTCCTAGGAAGAAAGGGCAGCCGAGTGAAGGCCCCATATATGGTAGACTGCTTTATTTCCTGGAAGGGGTGATTGGAGGGAAAGAGGCCTGCTGTGCGCCCCACAGTCTGACTGCACAGAGCCCCCTCTTGGTGGAGGCACTTAGACTCCCCTTCCTGTGTATTGAGAAGCTATGTTTGCCAAGATATTTTGCTTTCAATTCCAAGAGGAGCTCTGGGAAAACCTGTGGATAAAACCAAATGCCAAAAGTTGGATGTTGTTTCCTTTTCCTTTTCTCTCTGGTTGTTTTAATGTTCTGTAGTGGTTTTAATGGATTTGAGACCCTGGAGCGGCAGCTGCCTTTCTGATTTCCAGCTGCTTTTTGTGAATAATTTAAAAAGAAAAAAAAAAAAGAAACTTTACATTTTGGAGACAAACCTGTGTGAGTTTTTTATTGGTACAAACGTTGTATTTAACACTAGGGGTTTTGTACAGTTTTTTGCCTTTTCTACTAGAAAACAATGTAAAGTGATTTCACAATGTGAAGAGAAAAAAAAAAATGCCACTATGACCAAACGCACAGTCTGTTCTGCAGCCACAACGGGATTCAATCAACTCAAAGTCGTGATTCAGCCGTAGAAATGCTTTTCCTTGACCTTGTTTCAGCTTTCCTTTTTTCCTGTTTTGATTTGCAAAAGAAAATGTCTTTTTTGTGTGAACTTGTGTTGTACTCTGTAGAAAATTATGGAATTTTGCTTTAATGGTTAAAAAAAAAAAAGGCAAGAAAGGCCCTTGTCGCTTTTCTTACCTAATCACAGTTTGTGTAGTGGATTAAAAAAAAGTTGTTGCAAAGTTTGAAGCAAGGGAGTATGTGTTTAAAGGGACTCTCCTTCCCTTTTGTGTGTTTTCCTTTTGTCCCGATGGAACCTAAATCTGTTTTAATTGCACAGACACACGGACAAAAAGTCATTTTGTATCTGCCAAGTGTGGTACCTTCCTTTGTTTATTTGCTATTAAACTGTTTGAGAAGAACTGACGTTGTCTTCAGAGTTGTTCATTGCTGAGGGGTGGGCAGGGGTCTCCAAGGCGGTGGGCCTCCTAAGCAGTGGCAGGGGCCGGCCAGGCTTCATCTTGGCCCACCTGATGGTGGTGCAGTTCCTGGACAAAAGTGTAACTTCTAAGTTCTGCCCTTGGGGTCTCCTTGCCTTTTGCAAGGTCACCTTAAAATATTTTGGCAGCCTTTATTTTCTGCCTCTCCATTATCAGGAGTGGCTGTCCCATCACAAAACTGATCCAGACCTTGTTATTGCTGAAGTCCCTCCTCTGTTGCTACAGAGTGGCCAGCATCCCAGACTGAGGCAGTCTTTTTCTCTAGGCCTCTGAGGCTCAAGATTCCTTGAGCAACTCAGTGATTCCAGATCATTCTCTAGTGAGGTCCCATACCTAGAGCTGCCTCTGACGTCTGGGAAACTTACCACTAGAGAGCTCTGGCTCTTGAGCTGAAGAATAAGCTTTCTGTCCTTACCTAAGTCTTCACTGTCACTGCTATCATCACATAGAGACTCCCAGCCATTCTGGGGAGGACAGCTCTCAGGAAGCCTGAGCCTCTCTGGAATTGCTATACCAGGCCTCGATCCTTTTATTAGTATGCCCTGTTTGGGGTGTGTCTAGGGTAGCATTACCCAGGCAAGATTGTACTGGATACTAGCCCATGTCTGTGAAACAAGGGTTCTGAACACTGATAAATTGAGGAATGTTAGCTCCCTACTGGCATATTCTATGCTCTGAGAAATGGGGAAGGAGGACTGGAGAGATGTCAGTGGTTAAAGTTGCTTGTAAAGCCCATTGACCCTGGTTCATTTTTCTAGTACCCATGTACATCTGGAGTTGATTTGCCCATATACACTCTGCCTGTCTCTGTCTCTCTCCTTCTCTCCTCTCCCCTCTAATAAAAACAAGTCAAGCAGAAAAGTTTCACCAACATGGTTTAACCCCAAGACTGGTTTCCTTCAGAAAACTAACAGTTGTGGGATTCAGAAGGTCTTGTCAAGGATATTATTTCTTTAATTGCTCCTATTTTGGTCCCCATTTTCTTTAAAAAAAAAAAAAGTTATTTATTTGCAATCAGAGAGGCATGCCAGGGCCTCTTGCTGCTGCAAACTATTAGACACATGTACCACTTTGTGCATTTATGTGGGTATGGGGAGTCGAACCTGGACCAACTCAAGCTGGCAGGCTTTGCAAATAAGCATTTTTACCTGGTGAACCATCTCCCCAGCCCCAAGTCTTCATTTTTGGTCTCTTGCCACTGCAATTGGACGCCTGTCTGGCTTTATGTGGGAGGCTGGGGAATTGAACCTAGGCCATTAGACTTTGTAAGCAAGCACCTTTACCCACTGAGCTATCTCCCCCAGGTCCAAGTTCCCATTTTTGTTCCTTTGGTTTCTTTTATATGTGTTTTTTCAAGACAGAATCTTACCACATAGCCCAGGTTGGCTTTGAACTCATGGTCTCTCTGCCTCAGCCTCTCAAGTACTGGGACTATAGGTATGCTTCCACACACATGACTGGCTAGAGAAATTTTTTTTTTTTTAATCAGAATTTTGAAGTTGGGAGTGTAACTAAATGGTAGAGTACTTTCCTGGTGTGTCAGTTACCTTCTCATTTTGGGACTAAATACCCAATCAGAAGCAGCTCATGGAAGGAGTTTATATCTGGTTTACAGGTTCAAGAGGAAGTTTCATCCTGGCTGGGAACTCTTAGCAGGAACAGACAGGCAGCCAGTCATGACCTCTCCACAGCAGCAGGAAGGAAATGATCTCTTGAGTACTGGGTTTGTAGCTAGGCTATAATACTCCAAGCCCATCCCGCTGACTCAGCTCCTCTAGCAAGGATCCACTTCCAATGGCCCCACAACTTTCCAAAATTGTCACCAGTTGAAAACCAAGTATTGGGCTGAAGAGATGGCTTAGCGGTTGAAACTTTTATCTGCAATGCAGAAGGATCAGAGTTCAATTCCCCAGTGCCCCCATATAAAGCCAGATGCACAAGAGCGTGCATGTGTCTGGAGTTCATTTGCAGTGGCTGGAGGCCCTGGTGCACCCATTCTCTTTCTGTGTCTGACTCTTTCTCTCTCAAATAAATAAATAAAATATTTTTTTAAAAGTATTCAAAACACATGAGTCCAGCCTGGTGTGGTGGCAAACGCCTTTAATCCCAGCACTTGGGAGGCAGAGGTAGGAGGATCACCATGAGTTCAAGGCCACCCTGAGACTACATAGTGAATTCCAGGTTAGCCTGGGCTAGAGTGAGACCCTACCTCGAAAAACCACATGAGTTCATGGGGGACATTTCATTCAAACTACCACACCTGGCTTTGATCCTCAACATAACAAAAATAAAATCCAGAACTTTATTTTAATTTACAAGTAGTAAACCTGGCTATCCCACAATCACATGATAGGGAAATACATGATCCTCAATATACTTTTCAGTTGTTTAAGAAATATATTTAGAGTATGAGCACTTCACGGCCCCCCCTTTTTTTTTTTTTTGCTAAGGGCCTTTTGCTATGTAAATTAATGTAAATGAATTCCAGATACATGCACCACTTTGTTCATTTGACTTTTTATATGGGCACTAGGGAATTAAACTCAGGTTGGCAGGCTTTGCAAGCAAGAAGCTTTAACTAGACATCTCCCCAGCCCATATATTTTAGTCTTTACATCATCCCCTGAGCTATAGCTATTCTCCTCCCCAATGTATTTATTATTTTAGATTTCTTCCACTTCTTTGATTTAGGAAAAGATCTCCCTTCCCCAATTTACAGTGAACAAGTCAGTTAAAAGAAACTGAGTTGCCTTTCAGAAAATGATGTGTACTCAGAATTAAACTGGGTCACCCACCTCCTGAGCGTTTCCTCAACCACTACCAGGTAGAAATGACTCAAAAGCAAATAATGGTGTTTAGCCTGTTTCTCCTCACAGATAATTGCAGTCCTCTGAGCTATAGTGAGGGTGAATTCAAGAAGCCCTGTGGCTCTTGTACCTGTCCCCCTCCCCCTGACAACTCAGCAGATCTATCTCCTTTGAATGTCCATTTTGGTGCTAGAGGGGTTCAACTGGTCACTGTGTTTCTGCAAAGTGTCACCACCTATGTGCAGTTAGGACCCTCCTGGGAAACTTCCCTTTGCTAGTTTTGGTGCCCACCCATCTCTTGTTTAATGTTTTTGGGGTTTTTTGTTTGTTTGTTTTTGAGGTAGGGTTTCACTCTAGCCCAGGCTTGCCTCAAACTCACAGTGATCCTCCTATGTCTGCCTCCCAAATGCTGGGATTGAAAGTGTGTGTGCGCCAACAGGCCCCTGGCCTAAAGGTTTGTTTTATGTTTTGTTTTGGTTTGGTTGCTTTTTGTATTGTGGCAAAATTCATATAAAAAAAATACTATCAATCATTGTTGTACATAGCTTTCTCATTGCTCTGACAAAGAACCCAATCAAAAGCAGCTGACTGGGGGAATGGGTTGATTTTGGTTTACAGACTAGAGGGGAAACACCATTGTGGTAGGAAAAACAACAGCAAGAGCAGAGGGTGGACATCACCTCCACCACAGCACTGCAAACACATGCCAAACACTGACTAGGGGAAGCTGGCTATAACCCCCATAAGCCCGTCCCCAACAACACAGTTCCAACAAGGTTCCAATTCCAAACTGCTATCAGCTGGGGAGCAAGCATTCAGAACACATTCATTTGTGGGGGACACCTGGATCAAGCCATTACAATCCACCCCTGGCCCCTACAGACTAATAGTCATACATGATGTAAAATGCAATGCATTCTGTTCAACTCCAAAAATCCCCAGTTTTTATTATTTTAATGATTCTCAAACATCTTTAAACTGAGCCATAATACCAAAAAGGGAAAAAAAAAAACTGGCACAGAACATTCACACTGTGAAAGATGGCACTGGGCGTTTAGCAAAAACAAATTGAACCAATACAAGATTTAAAACAAACAGGGCAAACATCAAACTCTTAACTCCAAGTCCAACAGTAACCAGTAACTGGTCTCCAGGGTTCCAATTCATTCCACACCTCCAGCTCAGCTATTCACAGTCCAGGAAAACTTCATCTGGTGCAGGCAGCTCTCCATGGCAGCCATCCCACAGTCCTGGCATTTCACTGGGTCTCCACTGCAACCCATGGTTCATCCTGATGGCTCCATTGGGCCTCCACGCACATAATCCAACACGCCTGTGGCCATTTCCAGAAAATAAAACCGTGTTGCATGTCTAATGATCCACTCTTCCTGCATTTGTTATACTCCATGGTATCAGGTAAGCTACCAACTTAAAACCACCCGGGGGAAACAAAGCCAACTTTGAAGAGCAGGAAACTTAAAACATTCAGGCCCCCTACTTCAAAAGAGTCCACATTCCTCCTGCTCTCCCAATGCAGATCACCTGGCCCAGTCTCAAATGATTATAATTTCTCAAACAATTGCAACTGAACGAGCAGCAGTTTCGGTCCAGAGACTTACTTTCTCTCTGTGCCATCTCCATCTGCTTACACCAGTGCACTTCAAGTAAAGCAACCTGCACAAGTTCTCAAGACCCAGGCAGGCAGAACGCAGCAAGCTTCTCATGCAAACTGCTTCTAGGCCAGTCCCGACAAAGTTCTTTCTCATCCTCATAAGGCAATCTCACAGTCCATAGTTCTTACTACAGTCAGATCGTTCCAACTCTGACCAGAACTCATCAAGCTGTACTCACAGCACTGCAAGGCATCTCCTAGGCTGAGGTTTCAACTCCTTCCACATTCCTCCTACAAATCAGTTCCAAAAGGCCAAAGCCACAGAATCAGGTTTCTAACAGCAAGGACCAATCCTACTCTCTGGTACCAAAATTGTTGTAATTAGCTTTCTCAAAAAAGCTGATGAGAGGAAAGGGTTTATTTTGACTTACAGACTCAAGTGTACGCTCCATGATAGCAGGGGAAATGCCAGCATGAGCAGAGGGTGGACATCACCTCCGCCACAGCACTGCAAGCAGCGGCAGGAAGGTGTGCCGAAAACTGGCAAGGGGAAGCTGGCTTATACCACCACAAGCCCGCCCCCAACAACACACTTCCAACTTGGTTCCAATTCCAAAATTGCCATCAGCTGGAGATTGAGAATTCAGAATACATGTTTGTAGGAGACACCTGGATCAAACCATCACAACCATCTTTGTATAATTTTTTTGAATTTTTAAAAAATTTTTTGTATTTTTTTTTGGCCTGGTGTAGTGATGCATACTTTTAATCCCAGAGGTAGGAGAATTACTGTGAGTTTGAGGCTAGCCTAGGCTAGAGCGAGACCCTACCCCGAAAAACCAAGAAAATTTTTACTTATTATTTGCAAGAGAGAGAAAATTGACATGCCAGGACCTCTAGCCATTGCAAACAAACTACCAACACAGATACATGTCCCACTTTGTGCATCTGCCCTTATGTGGTCATGGAAGAATTAAACCTGGGTCATTAGGCTTTGCTGGCAAGCACCTTCGCTGTTGAGCCATGTCTCCAGCCTTTTGTTTGTTTGTTTGTTTGTTTGTTTGTTTTGAAGTAGGGTCTCGCTGTAGCCCAGGCTGACCTGGAATTCTCTGTGTAATCTCAAGGTGGCCTCAAACTCATGACAATTCTCCTACCGCTCCTTCCCCAGTGCAGGTTAAAAGTGTGCCACCATGCCCGCTTCCTCTACTCCATTTCTCTGCTCGCCCCCACCTGCTCTCGTTTCCACTCTCATTCTCTACCCAACAGTCCAATGCTCCTCTTTGTGTCTGTGGCTTTAGATCTTGCCAGTCTTTCTGTTAAAATCTTGCTCAAGGGCTCAGCAGCTTATAAAGCCTAAGGACCCTGGTTTGATTTCCCCAGTGCCCATGTAAATCCAGCTACACAAAGTTGTACATGCATCTGGAGATCTTTTGCAGTGGCTCAAGGCCCTGGTGTGCCCATTATCTATGTCCATCTCTCATCTCTTTATCTCTCTGCAAATAAATTTTTAAACATTATAATGAACATTAATATTAAATATAATGATTTTTTTAATTGGGCTCAAGAAAGAAAAAAGCCTCTGTTGTATGTCTACCAGGGGCTAAGGCACTTGCTTACAAAGCCTAAAGGCCCGATTCCCCAATACTCACTTAAAGCCAGATGCAGTGTGACCCGTGCATCTGGAGTCTGTTTGCAGTGGCAGGAAGCTCTGACATGCCTCTCTCTCTCTCTCTCTCTCTCTCTCTCACACACACACACACACACACACACATACATATCTGCTTGCAAATAAATCAAATACTAAACTTTGACTTGGGGCTGGACATGGTGGCACATGTCTTTAGTCCCAGCACTCGGAAAGCAGAGATAGGAGGATTGTCATGAGTTCAAGGCCAGCTTGAGACTACATAGTGAATTCCAGGTCAGCCTGGGCTACAGCGAGACCCTATCTCGACAAAAACAAAACAAAACAAAATTGACTTGGGGCTGGAGAGATGGCTCAGTGGTTAAGGCACTTACCTGCAATGCCTGGTGCCCCAGGTTCAATACCCCAGTACCTATATAAAGCCAGATGCACAAAGAGGCCCATGTGTCTGGAGGCCCTGGCACACCCATTCTCTCTCCCTCCCCCCCCCACAAATAAATAAAAATATATTTTTTTAA
Organism: Zapus hudsonius; assembly: GCA_004024765.1. NCBI lineage: Eukaryota > Metazoa > Chordata > Mammalia > Rodentia > Dipodidae > Zapus > Zapus hudsonius. The sequence goes on from PVHP010022337.1 coordinate 16,509, forward strand.
TTCCAGGGGAATACCATCAATGTAGAAGAAGCTAGCTCACTTCCATAGATCCAAGCAGAGACCTCACCAGCCAGAGTCTAAACTGCTCTCGCCGGGAGTGGTTGCACACGCCTTTAATCCCAGCACTCGGGAGGCAGAGGTAGGAGGATCACCATGAGTTCAAGGCCAGCCTGAGACTACATACCTCTTCCCCAGTAGGACTCTGCAAGCCTGAGTATGGGGCCACATTCAAACCACCACCTGTGCTCTCAGTTCAGAGGTAGGTCAAGGTGTTGGTTGTCCAGAATAGCTTTATCTTGAGGCCTTTTTTGTTTTGTTTTGTTTTGTTTGAGTTCTCATTTAACCCAGGTCTCAAACTCCTTATGTATCTGAAGATGACCTTAAACTCCTGATCACCTTCCTCCACCTCCTGAGTCCTGGGATTATAGGCATGGGCCACTAGACCTGGCTTCATTCACATGATGGTCTTGTGTCTGAGTCCTAATTCTTTATTATGAAGACCAGTAATATGGATTAAGGCTCACCCTAACACTGTGTAGCTATTTTCCTACAAATTTCCTGGAGAGCGAAATAAGGAAATTGAGCCCAAGAAGCTCAAGATTTATCAGGTCCCTTCCCAAGGCTAGTGCACTGTAAGTACTTAGGTGAGGGGACCAGGAAGCTCCAGGGGCTCCCTGTCTTTCACAACAAATAGTCCCTCTCGGGGAAACTTAAAAGAAAATGACAGCAGCTCCTAAAGGCTCCACTGGGTGGTTATAGACGAAGTGAACAATAGCTGAGGAGCTCCTAGGATGGTGGGCTTCCTGATGAGTTGCCCATGCTTCTGAAAGCCACCCCAGTGAACTCACGGGTTCAGTAAACTAAACTCAGTAAGATTGTTTCTTTGGTCCATTATCAGTGTCCTATGTGTAAGTGGATGCTGTTCTCATGTCTCGGGGAAGTCACACAGCACAACACCTAATGACTTCACTTCGCCTTAATTAGCTCTTTAAATGCCGTTTCCAAATATAGTTGCATTCTGGGGAACTAGGAATCTGGGATGAGATAGAGACAATTGAGCCATAAACCCAAAAGGAATGGAGAATAACTTAACCTGGTGTGGAGTTCTTCCTTTTCTTTTTTTTTTTTCTTTTCCTTTCTTTTTTTCTTCTTCCTCAAGGTAAGGTCTCACCTTAGCCCAGGCTAACCTAGAACTCACTCTGTAGTCTCAGGCTGGCCTAGAACTCATGATTTTTTTTTTTTTTTTTTTTTTTTTTTTTTTTTTTTTTTTTTTTTTTTTTTTTTTTTTTTTTTTTTTTTTTTTTTTTTTTTTTTTTTTTTTTTTTTTTGGTTTTTCAAGGTAGGGTCTCGCTCTAGTCCAGGCTGACCTGGAATTCACTCTGTAGTCTCAGGGTGGCCTTGAACTCCTGGCGATCCTCCTGCCTCTGCCTCCCGAGTGCTGGGATTAAAGGTTAGACTACCTTTGAACAGGGGTAGCAGTCATTGGACAACTGTAATTATACTAAAAGCCACTGAATGATTTGCTCTGAAAGGGTGAATTTTACACTGGGGCTACAAGGCTGGCATATGAGGGTGGGAAGATGAGCTGGTGAGGTTGGCAGGGACTCCTTCACCTATGGCTTCTCTCAACCCCAAAGCTCTAGCATCTGCTCCCTCTCTAAGACCCTGCCCTTCTCCATAGTGTGAGAACTAAAACTCACTATGAGAGATGCTTTCGAACTGGGGTTGAGATCGGAATTGAGACACTTTAAACTTTCAAGGGCCAAGTTCTGGCCTTGGTGGCTAGCTTACCATCAGGTGGCTTCAGCTTTTCTCAACAATAATGTCTCTTATGTACCAGACAGTTCTAAGTCCTTGTCAAATAGCAGGTCATCAAATTCTTATGACAATCCTATAAACGGTACTATTAATTAATTCTCTTCATTCCATGGGACTAGGTCATTTTTCCTAATTCTCTGTACTATGACAGCTAATACAAGCTGGTGACCATTGAGCTGTACAATACATGAGCCAACACACTGCTGCCTCATCTTATAGATGAGAAAACGGGGAGTTAGAAGGAAACCTGACCTCTGGCATCAGCTGGAGGTCCTTTCTCCAGCCTTCTCTAGGATGACATGTTAGAAATGGTATGCACAAGGGCACAGGTCAGTGCCTGATAAATCACATGAACAGTGCCAGGGGAAAGTGAGAGGGAGCGTGTGAGTGAGCACTCCATCCTCCTCCCCATGGCTGTGTGTCCAGCCTTCCACCTGCATCTTCCCTGAACACTTCAAGAGAATCTGACATGCCAGGGCAATAGGGTCAGTGTCAAAGGTATCAAAGAGATGCCCAAGCAGGTGCCCAGGTGGCAGGATGCTTGTATCCCTGGAGAAGCCACCTCCAAACTTGAAGTGGGTGCGGCAGAGGCCCTCGTGACCTTGCTGCTGACATTCCTCAGAGGCCACGTGGCCCCAACTGGCAGGGACAGCTGCAAACAGGGGCCGAACCAGCTTTGTTTCCAGTGTGGCGCCTGCTCTCCATCCAGGCCCTGCTCAGCTCTTGCCGGACAGACGCTGCTTTCCTGCACAGGGCTCAGCAGGTAGCTACACTCTAGGTCCCAGATGAGGGCCTAGAGGTACGGAGCCACCAGGTTCTGTCTCCTTGGGGCACAAGGCTGTGGACCATGGGGCAGGACCAGACAAAACAACAGATTGAGAAGGGGCTGCAGCTGTACCAGTCGAACCAGACAGAGAAGGCACTGCAGGCTTGGATGAAGGTGCTGGAGAAAAGCTCCGACCTCGTGGGCCGCTTCCGTGTGCTGGGCTGCCTGGTCACAGCCCACTCCGAGATGGGCCGCTACAAAGAGATGCTGAAGGTGGGCGTACCCTCCTGGGGTGTTTCTAGGGTGGGACTGGGGCTGGATTGCCCTTAGACTCCCAGACTCCCTTGCGGTTTGCTCAGGCGTCTTTGTGGCCTAAGCTAGTGGCCAGGCCTGAGGTTTTGAATGTATATATATAAGGCCCTAGACTTAGATGCTGGCTGGGTCTTAACTTCTGCTGTAGGCCTGTATCCTTCAACTTCAGTGTCTGAGCCTCAGAGACTAAGATTCTCAGGCCTTAGGACCCAGGGTTCAGGGATCTCAAGACCAGAATTTCATCTCCAGTTACAGCCCTGGGAATTCTATGAGGCTAGAGATGCAGACTCCAGGTTTGAAGCTAAGGCTGCTGGGTTGTAGAGACTCCAGATCTGAACCTGGGGGTGGAAGTGAAGGCTGTGAGTCTTATCTCCAGGGTGGAAGCTCAGGACCCTCCTGAGGGTGGGGCTTGGCTGCTGTGGTGTGAGAGGTGGGATTGGGGGGAGCAGTGAGTCCAGGCTGAGAGCTCCCTGCCTACCACCCCTGGGCTCAGTTCGCCGTGGTCCAGATTGACACCGCTCGAGAGCTGGAAGATGCTGATTTCCTCCTGGAGAGCTACCTAAACCTGGCCCGCAGCAACGAAAAGCTGTGTGAGTTTCACAAGACCATCTCCTACTGCAAGACCTGTCTCGGCCTGCCTGGCACCAGGGCAGGCACCCAGCTCAGGGGCCAGGTCAGCCTGAGCATGGGCAATGCCTTTCTGGGCCTCAGCCTCTTCCAGAAGGCTCTGGAGAGCTTTGAGAAGGCTCTGCGCTATGCCCACAATAATGACGATACCATGTTGGAGTGCCGTGTCTGCTGCAGCCTGGGCAGCTTCTACGCCCAGGTCAAGGTGAGCCTGGGTCTCAGTGGGAGGGCCCCTTAAGAGCCACACTCTTCTGTACTGCCTCCCTCAACCCTCCTTTCATTCATTTTCATGAGTATGTATGTGTAGTGTGCATGCATGTGTGTGCATGGGCACGTGTATCTACAGGTACATGTGTGTTTGGGGACCAGAGGTCCATGTCTGGTGTCTTCCTCAGTCATGTTTCATTTAAACTTTTTTTTTTTCTCCTAAGGTAGGGTCTCCCTATAATCTAGGCTGACCTGGAACTCTGTAGTCCTAGGCTGGCCTAAAACTCATAGCAATCCTCCTACCTCTGCCTCCCAAATGCTGGGATTAAAGATGTGTGCCAAGACACTCGGCCTTTGTATATATACTTATTTTATTTTATTTTATTTTTGGTTTTTTTCGAGGTAGGGTCTCGCTCTAGCACAGGCTGACCTGGAATTCACTCTGTAGTCTCAGGGTGGCCTTGAACTCATGGTGATCCTCCTACCTCTGCCTCCCGAGTGGTAGGATTAAAGGCGTGCGCCACCACGCCCGGCTCCCTTTATTTTATTTTATTTTATTTTATTGAAAAAGAGAGTGAGTATGGGCTCACCAAGGCCTCCTGCCACACTGAACAAACTCCAGACATATGTGCCACTTCATACATCTGGCTTTCCATGAGTACTGGGGATTCCAGCCTGGGCTATCAGGTTTTATAAACAAGTGCCTTTAATCATTGAGCCATCTTTCCAGCCTCTCACCTTACTTTTTTTTTAATATTTTATTTATTGATTTGAGAGAGAGGGGGGGGAATAGAGAATGGGCACACCAGGGCTTCCATCCACTGCAAATGAACTCCAGATGCATGCGCCCTCTTGTGCATCTGGCTTTTATGTGGGCACTAGAGACTTGAACTCAGTTCCTTCTGCATTGCAGACAAACGCCTTAACCGCTAAGCCATCTCTTCAGCCCTCACCTTACTTTTTGAGACAAGGTTTCACACTGATTTGGCTAGATGAGCTGGCCAGCAAGCCTTAGGGATCCTCCTTTCCCTGCCTTCCCAGTACTGGAATTACAGGTACATACGATGACCACATCAGCTTTTACGTGGGTGCTGGAGATCTGAACTCAGGTCTTCATTCTTGCATGATGGGCATTTTACCCACTGAGTTATCTCCTCAGCCCCAGGGGGCATGGTGAATGAGCATAAGAGGGGAAGAAGGTGCCAGGCAACAGCCAGGATTCAAACCTCCATCAGTCTTCCTTCTTTTTCTCTTAATGTTTCATTTATTTATTTGTAATCAGAGAGAGAAATGGGTGCATCAGTTTAGAACTCTAGATACATGCACCACTTTGTGCATCTGGCTTATGTGGGTCCTGGGGAATTGAACCTGGGTCCTTGGGACCTGGAGGCAAGCACCCTAACCTCTGAGCCATCTCTCCAGCCCCAGTCTTCCTTCTTGAGTGGGAAGTTCCTGCAGTGCCATGTGATATGCATGGGCTGAGATGCTGAAGGATGACTTTGAACTTTTGATCCTTTTGCTGTATGATCTTGGACAAGTCTCCTTTTTCTCTGAACCCTGGGAGGTCTGCATATAAATAGAACTCACAGAAGGGTTGAAAAGAGGCTTACATCAATATTTATCACTTCATCTCAGGCCCTGTCCATCAGTTTCTCTGTAGCAGTGAAGATAACATCAGATTTATAAAGTTTCTTTCTGGTTAGGTAAAAAGAATAGTTAAAAATACAATCTGAGGCTGGAGAGATGGCTCAGCGGTTAAGGCACTTGCCTCCAGTGCCTAAGGCTCCTAGTTCAATTCCCCAGTAAGCCAGACCCACAAAGTGGTGGCCCTGGTGCTATCTCTCACTATCTCTGTCTTTCTCTCTGTATCTCTGTTTGAAAATAAATAAAATATTTTTTTCCAGCACTCGGGAGGCAGAGGTAGGAGGATCGCCGTGAGACTACAAAGTGAATTCCAGGTCAGCCTGGGCTAGAGCGAGACCCTACCTCAAAAAAACAAAAAAAAAAAAAATTAAAAAATATAATCTGGCTGGGCATGGTGGCACACACCTTTAATCCCAGCATTGGGGAGGCAGAGGATTACCATGAGTTCGAGGCCATTTTGGGACTACAGAATGAATTCCAGGTCAGCCTGGGCTAGAATGAGACCCTAACTCAAAAAAACATATATATATATATATATATATATATATATATATATATATATATATAGAGAGAGAGAGAGAGAGAGAGCTATGTAGATATAGATAGATAGATAGATAGATAGATAGATAGATAGATAGATAGATAGATGATAGATAGATAGATAGATAGATAGATAGATAGATAGATAGATAGATAGATAGATATAGTCAGGAAGCCACCTATACACCATGTTAGGAGAAAGTAAAACAGGTCAGGGAAGGTGGGCAGTGCTGGTGTGGGGATGAGGCAATGTTTTAAAGAGAGTGGTCAGAAGGCCTCATTGAATGATGGAAGAGGAGAGGGGTATGCCAGCAGAAGTCCAGCAAAGCCCCACCAGGAGGGATGGAGGCCCAGAGTGACTGCAGATGTGTGGGGAGGAGGGGAAATCAGTGGACATTCCAGAGCACCTGTGATTCTTTCAATTTTATTTTTTGTGAGAAAGGGTCTCATGTAGTCCAGTTAGCCTCACAAAACAAGTACAAACTGGACCTCACTCTGTAGCTAAGCTGGCCTTGAACTCCTGATCCTCCTGTCTCTGCCTTCCAAGTGCTAAAATTACAGGTGTGCCACCTGTAAAAATCTTTTATACTATGGAGAAAATTATTCCTGTAATCCCAGCTCTCTGGAGATAGAGGCAAAAGAATCAAAAGTTCAAAGTCATCCTCTGCAACAATGAGTTCAAGTTGGAGGTCAGTCTGCTTTATATTGTCATATTCCCCACCCCACCCCAGAAAATTTTTTACATCAACCAGGGTATTGGGGGGGGTTCAAGGTAGGGTCTCACTGTAGTCCAGGCTGACCTGGAATTCACTATGTAGTCTCAGGATGGCCTCAAACTCACAGTGATCCTCCCACCTCTGCCTCCTGAGTGCTGGGATTAAAGGCGTGAGCCAAGGCCAACCTGGGCTACACAATGAGGTCCGGGTCAGCCTGCACTAAAGTGAGAACCTGTTTCAAAAATACAAACCAAAGCCGGGCGTGGTGGCACATGCATTTAATCCCAGCACTCGGGAGGCAGAGGTAGGAGGATTGCCGTGAGTTCAAGGCCACCCTGAGACTACATAGTGAATTCCAGGTCAGCCTGAGCTAGAGTGAGACCCTACCTCAAAAAACCATAAAAAAAAAAAAAATACAAACCAAAAAAAGCATCTGGCTTTTCTTTTGTTCAGTTGTTTGTTTTTCTTTAAATTCCCTCCCTAGGCATTTTGTTTTATAAGGACATTTTCTTACATAATCACATTTACTATTATTGTACATACTAAAAATTATCATAATCTCTGAATAGCATCTGAATAATCTCTGAATGCCCAATCTATATTTACATTTTTCTGCTTATCCTAAAAATATGCTCATACCCTCAGCTTGCTGGAAGTGGAATGCAGGCAAGAGCCACACATGGAAGTGACTTTCATGACTGCAGCGAAGAGTCCTCTTTCACCTTTATTCTCTATGACACATTGCAGAAACCAGGTTACATGCATCGTAAAATGTTCCTTTTGGTTTTCGTCTTTCTTCGAGGAATCATGAAACGTCTTTGTCTCCTAGGAGTTTAATAAGCTATAGGTTGCACCCCCATGGTAAAAATACTGCATCAGCCAGGTGTGGTGGTGCATACCTTTAATTCCAGCACTCGGGAGGCAGAAGTAGGAGGATCACAGTGAGTTCAAGGCCAACCTGAGACTACATAGTGAATTCTAGGTCAGCCTGGGCTAGAGTGAGACCCTACCTCGGAAAAAAAAAATACTGCATCAAGCCGGGTGTGGTGGCACACACCTTTAATCTCAGCACTTGAGATGAAGAGGTAGGAGGATGGCTGTGAGTTCCAGATCAGCCTGGGCTAGAGGAGACCCTACCTCAAAAAAACAAAAAAGTCAGGTGTGGTTGCACAAGCCTTTCATCCCAGCATTTGAGAGGCAGAGGTAGGAGGACAGATCATTGTGAGTTTGAGGCCAGCCTGAGACTACATAATGAATTCCAGTTCAGCCTGGGCTAGAGCGAGACCCTACTTCAAAAAACAAAAAGGGGGGGGTTGAGAAATGCCAGGGCCTGTTTTACATAGTGGGTGGGGATGATGCCTTAGAGAGAGAAGCCTGGAGCTAGAACAGAACAGGAGGCGGAGAGAAGCAGGACGGAGGGTGGAAGGTAGGTGGCTGGGAGTCGTTGAGGGAGCTCCTCATGAGTCCAGGCGAGGGCCTGGGCTGCTCATGGGGAGGGAGAAAGGCCCGAGCTGAGAGGAGGACTCCATGGCCTCCCCATGCCTGGTGGAGCCGACAGGGCAGGCAACCTGTCCCTGAGCCATTCTGGACAGCTGCTGCTGCTGGAGAGGCCGCCATTCCTCTCCTTGTGTGGCTCTGAAGTTGAGGAACACATCTGGGCCCAATGACAGAGGCCACCAGCTATTTCTTGCCTTTTCATTCATTGAACAAACTTTTATTATTCATCAAGTCCAAGAAAGGTACTAGGCTCTTGGGATAATCCTGGTGAAAATTCCTGTACTTCTGGAAGCCATACCTAGACACTGGCCTCTCCTTCTGCATGGGTCACTTCATGGGTCACTTTCAGTGAATGAATGAATGAGCTAGACATGTTGGCACACACATATAATCCCAGCACTGGAGAGGCTGAGGCAGGAGGACCAAAAATTCAAGGCCTTGAGCTGGGCATGATGGCATATGCCTTTAGTCCCAGCACTCAGGAGATAGAGGTAGGAGGATCTCTGTGAGTTCAAGGCCACCCTGAGACTACATAGTGAATTCCAGGTCAGCCTGGGCTAGAGCGAGACCCTACCTCGGAAAAAAAAAAAAAAAAAAAAAAAGCAAGGCTTTGGAGCTACAGAGATGGCTTAGCAGCTAAAGCACTTGTTTGCAAGCCTCTAACAGCCAGGTTGGAATCACCAGTACCCACGTAAAACCAGATGCACAAAGTGGTACATGCAGTGACAAGAGGCTCATTTTTGCTCCTTCACTCCCTTTGCAAATAATAAGTTAACTCCTGGGGATGGTGGCACATGCCTTTAATCCCAGCACTTGAGAGGCAGAGGTAGGAGGATCGCAGTGAATTTGAGGCCACCCTGAGACTACACAGTGACTTTCAGGTCAGCTTGTGCTAGAGCGAGACCTTACCTTGAAAAAAACAAAACCAAAATAATAATAATGAATAATGAATAAACTTGAAAGTATTCAAGGCCTGATTGGGCTACAGCATAACCATCTCAAAAAAACAGGGCTAGAGAGATGGCTTTTTGGTTAAGAGCACTTCCTGTGCAAGCATGAGGGCCTGAGGTGGCCTGAGAGACCCCTCAAAGTGGATCCTAGGGTCTACATAAATAGCTGGATGGCCACACACATTGGCAACTTCAGTTCAATGGGGAGCAGAGACTGGAGGCTTGCCGAGGTTTATGAAGAAGACCTCCCAACTCTGGGATCAGTAAGAGACTCAGGCTCAAGTGAGAACAGGTGGATGAGTGATGGAGTGAGGCACCTGACAGTCCCCTCTGGTCCCTACAGGTGAGCACACCCCACTGCACACAAGTGCTTGCCGTGCTGCATGGGCACATACACGTGCATACTGCACACACAGGTCGCACCATGAATCCATGAATGACTGAAGGAACATTGAGGCCCGTGGCAACCAGAGAAGAAACCGCTTGGAGTCCTGGGCTTGGGGTAGTTGCTATCAGTCAGGGTTGTCTCTTCCTATTCCATGTCTCCTGCAGGACTATGAGAAAGCCCTGTTCTTCCCCTGCAAGGCCGCAGAGCTCGTCAATGACTATGGCAAAGGCTGGAGCCTCAAGTACCGAGCCATGAGTCAGTACCACATGGCTGTGGCCTACCGCCTGCTGGGCCACCTGAGCAGCTCCATGGAGTGTTGTGAGGTGGGGCATCTGCTTGTGGTGGGGTGGCCATAGGCACGGGGGTCAGAGGCCCATAGAATTCCCCAAGGCTTTCCCATGGTCAAGCCCCTGAAGGATGAGTTTGTACTGCCAACTCTCCCCCAGACTGTACTTGTTCAGGACAAAGGACTCCCTGTGGGTCACTTTGTAAAGTAAAACAGACAGGTATATTCCTGCAATCCCAGCACTCAGAAGGTTGGCACAGGAGGATCACTGACTTTGAGACCAGCTTGGGCTACCTATGGTCCTGTCTCAGAAATAAAGTGTGTGTTGGGGGGGGGGAAGAATGAAGGGAAGGAGGAACTGAAAACAAAAGTAAAACAAAAAAAGCCTGGCATGATGGCACACCCCTTTAATCCCCAGCACTTGAGAAGCAGAGGTAGGAGGATTGATGTGAGTTCGAAGCCAGCCTGGGATTACTGAGTGAGTTCCAGGTCAGCCTGGGTTAGAGCGAGACCCTACCTTGGGGGAAAAAATGAAAACAATAAGAGAGCCAGTCTCTAGAGTGCTACTAGGTTTTCTACTTGGTAGCTGGATGAACTTGATCAAGTTACTTCTCTCCAGGCCTCAATTTTCATGTGTCAAATGACAGAAGCTACCTCAGTGGTTCAGTGCACCCCAACAGATAGGTCTTTTAGGTTCTGAGGATGTGGCGATCCCTGGGCTGTCCCTTCCGTGGGGGCCCTGGGTGGAGGGCACACCATGAGAGGGTGTCATGAGCTGGCCTGAGAGACCAACTCCCATGCAGGAGTCCATGAAGATTGCTCTGCAGCACGGGGACCGGCCACTGCAGGCACTCTGCCTGCTCTGCTTTGCAGACATCCACCGGAGCCGTGGGGACCTGGAGGTGAGATCACCAGAATGAGGTGGGGTAGCCTCAGGCCTGCCCCAGCTTGATTCCTACCCCTGTTGGCTCTGCAGACAGCCTTCCCTAGGTACGACTCTGCCATGAGCATCATGACTGAAATCGGAAACCGCCTGGGGCAGGTGCACGTGCTGCTGGGTGTGGCCAAGTGCTGGGTGGCCAGGAAGTCACTGGACAAGGTGAAGTCAGGCCCTTTCCTATGAGCCCAGCTCTCCCCAGTGCTCCTCACTTGAGACTATCCTGTCAGCCAACAATCTGTGTGTGTGTGTGTGTGTGTGTGTGTGTGTGTGTGTGTGTGTGTGTGCTGGGTTTGGCTCTATCAGCCTTGCCCAGAGACCCACACCTTAGAAAGGGCTAGAACTGGGATTTGAACCTGGGACTAACTGCCTCCCACCGTGTCACAGCTTTCCATGAGCTATCTGTCCATTCTGTGCCTGCATAAACTGAGGCAGCAGATCACACAGGCTTTCCCTGCTGCCATCCTCAAGCCCATCCTCTCTGCTGGGAGCCAAGGCAGTCAGACACTGTCCACAGCTCTGGTCTCTGCTTCCTTTCCAGGCTCTAGACACCATTGAGAGAGCCCAGGACCTGGCCGAGGAGGTGGGGAACAAGGTCAGCTGTGACTCCCTGTCCTAGGTCTGGGGGTAAGAGGCCAAGGCTGGGGACATGGCTTCTGGTGGAAGGCACCTGGGGTCTGCTCGTGCCCTGAGCTTTTCTGACCCTCTAGGAGCAGCTGGTGGTCATCTCCATCTCTAAATCTGCTTCCACCCAGAGAGCGCTTTGGGGATAGGGCAGGCGTTTCATTGCTTGGAGAATTGAAAAATTCCTGTAGCCTCTTTAGTGTTCATTAAAATCTCTATGGGCTCAGTTGATAAAGTATTGTCCGACATGGACGAAGCCATTGGTTTGATCCCCTCACTGTACAAATCAGGCTGAGTGATGCATGCCTGTTTTGCCAGCACTTGAGAGGTAGAAGCAAGAGAATCAGAAGTTCAAGGTCATACTTGACTACATGGCAAGTTTGAGTTTAGCCTTAACTACATGAGACCCTGTCTCAACAAGGTAGATAGGTAGGTAGGCAGATAAATAGACACACACACACACACACACACACACACACATACACACACACGGATAGATATAAAACCCTTAACAATTAACAATGTCCTAATAGCTGGACATGCACAGGTCCTTAGCGGTATCATTTCCTTATTTCCCTGTGAGGTAGACACAGTGACCCCATGTTATAGATTGGGAAAATAGGCCCCAAGGTCCTCCACCTAATAACTATCTATATACCTTTCTCTCTCTCTCTCTCTCTCTCTCTCTCTCTCTCTCTCTCTCTCTCTCTCTCTCTCTCT
>PVHP010022338.1:0-28566 GCA_004024765.1 Zapus hudsonius
AAAAAAAAAAAAAAAGGATAACTCAGGGGCTGAGGTTGGGCTCAGGAGTTGAGCACTTGCTTAACACATGCAAGGCCCTGAGTTCTATCCCCAGCAACACACACACCCCAGATGATAACTCAGGCAAGCATGAGGGAATGGGAACCAGGCGAGGGACCACTGAAGAAGCGCATCCTCTCAACTACTGACCAGCAGAGTCATGTCTACCCCAGCACACACTGGTGAGTCATGAAGGCCAAGCCACCCTCATCAATCACAACAACTAACACTTCCTAGCACTGTGGTCTAGCCTCAGAGAGACTGCTCACAGCACCCACATGCTCACATCCTCTTACACACCAAGCATGGATTTGCACTATGGCTTCACCTTGCTTTCTTGGGGTCAACTGCTCAAAGCCAGAGGCCATATCATGGGAAAACCCAAGCAGCTCTGAGGAGGCCCGTGGCTCTAGACCCCAGAGTCCAGATTCACAACATCCATATAACAGCTGTCAGTGCAGCAGCAGACACGCCTCATTTACTCATTCACCCACTCATTCATTCCCTCATTTCACTCATTCATTCACTTGCTCACTCACTTGTTCATTCATTCATTCCCTCGTCTTTCACATTCACCCATTCACTTATTCACTCATTGACTCATTCATTCACTGTCCCCTCAGTTGTTCATTCATGCATCCATTCCCTCATCTTTCACATTCACTCATCCACTTATTCACTCACTGACTCATTCATTCATTTGTTCATTGCCTCACTCCCTCCTCTCTCCCATGTATAATGTCTCCTATATGCCAAAGACAAAGCCCCTGCTTGTGGCACCCACATTCCAGGAGACACATTCCTCAGTGAGGAAACAATCCAACAGCTGACTTCACATCTGGGTAACTACTTGGAAAATAGCTAAGAAACTTGGAGATCAGGTGGGGACATGCCTTCAAACAAGCAGGCTCCAGGGGTGAGAGCAGAGACTCAGCAGGAGGATGAAAATGGCTGGTAAAGATCAAAGAGAAGACTGAGAGGGATCTTTGGGTCAGAAGGGTCAGTGTGGGCATGCCCTGGAAAGAGATCATGGAAATCCCCACCCTTCCCCTTCAGCTCTTTTCTCTTTGCTTCTCTGCCCTCCCAAGGAGAGCAGTTTTGCTCTACTCTGGGTTACCACCATATGTTGTCACCAGTGAAGCCACAGAGAACCAATCACAGGAATCTTAACACTGTAAATCAGCTCAGCTGTTTTGATACAGTGATGGCCAGCTGCCTGACACCCCCTCCCCTCACCCAGCTGTCCTCCCAGGATGTCCACACAGCAGCTATGGTTTATAGTCCTACAGAGTTACAAGCAAGGTCCCTTCTCAGCCTCCCACCCATGCTGGTGGATACAAGGCCAAAATGTCCCAATAGCCTGTGATCCCAGTTCCCAGGAGGCCAGGGCCTCCTTCACAAATTGCAGTCCCGAGTGGGCAACTTAGCAAGATGTCTCAAAAATGAAAATGTAGCTAGGAGTGGTGGCACGCACTTCGTGTCCCAGTACATTGGAAACAGAGACAGGAGGATCAAGAGTTTAAGGTCAGCATCAAGCACATAAGGGAGTTTGAGACCAGTCTGGGCTACATGAGACCCTGTCTCAAAAAAAAAAAAAAAAGATATAGCTCATTGGAAGATCTCCTGTCTAGCATGCTAAGACAGCTCTCTAGGTTCAAGCCCCAACCAATGCTGAAATATATATATATTCCAAGAAGTAGGGGAAGAACTGCCTGTTAAAAGGACTAAAAAGCAAAAAAAAAGGTGCTTAGAAAGAGCCCCTTAAACACTCAGCAAAGAACTGAGAAAGAAGACAGAAGTTGTCTTCTTCCGTGCTAAAAGGAAGATTAAACGAAAAGCAACTAGAAAAACTCTCGACTTTCTTTGCTGGGGATGCTCCCCTTCTCCCACTGAGCCCCACGCAGCCCCTAGCCTTACTAAAACACAAAAGCGAAGCAGACATCGGCAAAACCACACTGAGCTAGAAAGTAATTATCACTGCTCCTTGCCTGAGTTTTCTTCCCTGAGTGCCTGCCCAGACTTTGGGTCTTCTAGATTTTTCCTCTCCATGTGGAGAACAATCCATATGAAAGGCGCAGTGCCCAAATCTACACTCCGGTTTTGAGTCAAAGCCCTCGTCTTTAGTAAGTCTCTGTTCTCACATTGAAACAGAGAGCGAGTGTCCTGCAGATAAACCACAGCAAGGTCTCGGGTTTGGTTGGGGACAAAAGCAAGATATGGAGGCTACAAGAAAGTCCGCTTGGGAGTGTTGGCAGCTTTCCTATCTAGACAGGGTTGCGGTTTTATATATGCTTGTAACTTACTGTTTCACTCAATAAAACGGGTTCGTGTGTTTGGCTGGCTACCACTGCTTGTGCCTCTGGGCATCAGGGCTGTGAGAGGCGATCGTGCCACCAGCCTGGCTCAGAGAAGGCCAGAGAGACGGGGGAAAGCCTGCCTGCCTCGTGCCAGCCGGCTGGGATAGTTGGGGCTCCCACAATCACCATTCACCAGAAACTCGCGGCGTGGGATCCGCCCTGGATCCCGGGGTCCCCGCGTGGGAGGTGGAGCCTCCACTCGCGGGCTCCCGGTGCCCTGGAGGGGCTGGGCGGAGGGATGGATGGAGGGATGGAGGGAGGGAGGCCGCGGGCCCGGTCCCTCTCCGCACCTGCGCCCCGCCGCCCCGCCGCGCCGCCCTACCTGCGTGGGTGACCGGCTGCCGGCTCGTCCCGCGGGACGGGAGCGCGCCCACGCTGCCCTCGCTCATGGCCGCGCCGCCGCCGCCGCCGCCGCCGCCGCTCCGCCGGGATCCCGGGTTCCGGCGTGACGTCACAGAGGCGGGGGCGGGGCGGGGCGGGGCGTTCCCACGGAGCGAGTGGGTCCTGGCTGAGGAGGACCCTCCCGATGTCATCCCGGGATGACAGGTGCGCAGCCAGACGCCCGTGTGTGTGACACCAACCATTTGTACAAGGACACACGTAGACGCCCAATACGCACCTAGTATAGTCGTTTGAGTACCAAGCACTGTGTGTGTTTAAATGTCTCCTAGCAGGCACATCCAACCTGCTGGCTGTCCGTGGGACACGAATTCAGGCCAACACAAAATCATAAACTTACTTAAAACAATAAGATTTGTGTGTGTCTGTGACTTGTTTTTAGTCTAAACCCTTGTCTTTGTTAAATCTCCGTTCTTAGCGCTAAGCCAGTGTTTGCAGATGGCGCTCCCAGTAGGGTCTAATGTTTGATGTACCTGTGGTCCTTACACTACCGTCACACCCTTATTTAACAGGTGAGCCCTAGAATTCAGATACCCTCTCTGAGGTCCTGTAACTAGCAAGTGAGCTAAAGCAAACAAAATTTTTTTAAGGAGTGAAAACTGTCCAATAATAAAAAGGTCAGTTTAAATTCTGGAACATCCATCGAAGGCAACACTAGGCAACTCACCATCATCAAAGTCATATAATGACATGAAAACTTTTCACAATATGTTGTCAAAAGAAAAGGAGCAGGAGAGATGGCTGAGTGGCGAAAGGTGCTTGCTTGCAAAGCCTACTGGCCCAGGTTCAATTCCCCAGCAAAGTGGCAGATGCATCTGGCATTCGTTTACAGCACCCTGGTGCACCCATTCACATGCACACACATAATAAATAAATAAATAAATAAATAAATAAATAAATAAATAAATAAATAAATATAGTTTAAAAGGGAAGAGTGATGGAAGAGAGCAGAGAGAGGGAAAGAGAGAAGGAAGAAAGGGAAGAGGAAAAAGAATAGTAGAATCTGGTCTCTTGTCTGCCAGAAGTGAGCGGCTCTCTTGCACCACTGGTCCTACCAGAGCCCAGAAACGATGGAGCCCAGTGACCATGGACTGGAACCAGGCTGGGTGGTGATGGAAGAAAATGCACAGTGAAGAAAAGCTGGGTGTGGTGTGCTCGCCTTTCTGAGCACCAAGAAGGCTGAGGCAGAAGAGTTGTGAAATTTGAGACCACTCTGGTCAAGTTGACATAGTGAGACCTGTCTTAAAAATAAGGGGGGGAAGAAGAAAGAACTTTGGAGGGACAGAAGGAAAACATGAAAACATAGAAATTATCCCCCATCAGTCTCCCAAGTGCTTCTAGGTACATGCCACCACTGCCACCCAGAAGTTATTATTTTAAACATGTAATCGGGCACCTGTACTGTTTCTGCGTTTTTCCTTTTTGGTCAAACTCTTATGAGAGAAATGCCAAGAAGTGGAACACCTAATCTCCATCATTAATGACTCTGGCAGTAATAGTGCAGTCCTTGGATTTCACAATTACAAATTCATTACCAGGGTGATGATGCTGTACCTGGGGACAGGTGACCTGGGGAGGATACTGACTTTTGAATGAAAGAGTGAAAATAACACTTCCAGAGGTCTTCCCCATGCTGAGTCCCAGGACACTGTCCATGGTCTGAGCAGACAGAGAAGCAGCTGAGCCTGAAACAAAGATCTGAGCCAAGAGCCACTCCGTGGTGCAAGCAGCCACCAAGTGTTCTTGCATCTTCTGACAGGTATTGGATTCTGCAAGAACACAATATCACTTATGTGAGGAGCATTGGATATTTAGTTTCAAATTGCTTCAGAAACCCAATCACTCGGCATCTTGGACATAGTGATGCCATGGATCAGTGACTTGTATTTACGATGTCTGCTCTAGAAGTCCTTCACAGCTTCAATGGCTAATCCAAACATTAGAACATGTGTTGCATGAAGCTTTTTCCTAGGGAAACAGTACATGTCTTGTCACTCTAAATAGGGCACAAATGACAAGCCAAAGCACAATTGCATCAAAACCACTTTTGGTGAACCAGTGAGTTTATTGGGGTTATTTACAGAGCAGGGTGAGGGGTTACTTACAGGAACATGGAGACCTCGAAGCAGCCATAACATTGAAAAGTCTCATCAAACATGGATGATGGCCTCCCACAGCTGCTTCGATGGAGCTCCCGGGTCCACATCACCTCCTCAGGTCTTAGCCTCAGGATAAGAACTTACAGAGCACAGAGACCCCAAAGCAGCTGCATTATGGAGAAGTCTGGTCCCAGCATGAATGATGACCACCCCATAGCCACTTAGAAGAAGTTCACTGTCTCTTGATCTTTCGCCCTCCATATACTTCATCTTCCCCTGAGGCCACGAGGCCTCATGCATCATTGCAAACAGCTAGACCAGGGGCACCAGAGATCTCAGGTTGGTGTCTGATGACCCTCCCCATGCCCTTCCTTCTGTAGTGGAATGTCACCAGTCCCAATTGCAAAAGTCGGTAGGGAGTGGTCCCAGCTACTTTTGAGAAAGCTGGCAAAGGTTCAATTTTGCTTTCAATTTGGAGAAATTTGCTGTACAACAGCATGGGACCCCAGATCTGACTCCTTGGCATTTGAGAGAGCCCACAGAATCATGAGGTCACTTCTGACCTTATCTTTTCCCCTCTGATGCGGGTCACGAGATCCATATTTGATAGATGTCCTCCCAACTTGGAGGGAATTATTGTTCGTTTGTTCGCCATGCCAGGGGTATAACTGATCCTTGTGCTCATTCAAGGCAAGTGTTCAACCACTGAGCCTCCCCAGCCCACAAATGCCTGTCCCTATGAGAAATTCCCTATCCCTGTAAGGCACACCCTTGCCTCTTGTTGTAATCTTCTCTGCTGGACAGAATACCTGACCAAAGGGAGGTGGAGAGCTAATGGGAGGGAAGTTTTTATTTTGGCCTACAATCTCTAACGGAAGCTCTTTGATGGCAGAGGAAAGCGTGGCATGAGAAGAGGCTGCATATCACCTCTGCTATAACGGGTAAAAAAAAACCAGCAGCAGCAGAGTGAGCTCAGGGGGAACTGGCTATAACACTTCTATGCCTGCCCCCAACATCACACCTTCTCCAGCAAAACTCCAACTCCCAAATTTCCACCAACTGAGCACCAAGAATACAAAACACATGAGTATATGGGAGACATCTAATTCAAACCATCACATTCGTTTCTTTAGTTAGTTTTTTTATATGTGTTGTGTTGTGTTGTGTTGTGTTGTGTGTGTGTGTGTGTGTGTTTGAGATAGTGCCTCACTATGTAATGCAGGTAGATGCAAACTGATGACCCTCCTCATTCAACCTCCGAAGTAATAATATTACAGTGGTGAGATCACAGTGCCATCACACCCAACTGCTCTGTGCTGTTTAAAGGTGATATTTCTTTCTGGGCATGAGAGAATTTAAAGGTGAAGGGCAAAGAAATTTAGACATCCTCAAATACCGAAGTCTTGCTCTGCCTTTCTGACTTGGAGCAAGCATAGATGTTCTCTGCCTTGCTTTGTCTGATAGTCAAGCACAGCACCCCACTTCAGAAGAGTGTGAACACTGAGCTGGAGAGATGGCTCAGCGGTTAAGGCACTTGCCTCCAGTGCCTAAGGCCCTGGGTTCAATTCCCCAGGACCCACATAAGCCAGACGTACAAGGTGGTGGCCCTGGTGTTCCTTCTCTCTCTCTCTCTCTCTCTCTCTCTCTCTCTCTCTGTCTCTCTCTCTCTCTCTGCTTAAAAACAAATAAATAAAATATTTTTAAAAAGAAGAGTGTGAACATTGTAGTGGTACACACTTATAACCCCAGCCCTCAGTAGCTGAGGCAGAAGGATTGTGGGTTTGAGACCAGAAAAGGCTATAGATTGAGCTATGTAGTGAGATCTGATCACAAAGGAAAGTAAGGGAAGCAGCTGCCCCACTCCAGGAAGGAAGGCTGCGTGGAAAGGCCAGGAAAAATCTCAACAGATGGGCTTTGCAGTCCACTGGCAGGAGTTCACGTTTGCCCACTCCATGAAACTTGGGGTGGAACCCAGAGCCCCATGCATGCTAGACATATGCTGATCCCTAAGCTCCATCCATCCCAGCTCACACTTATCCAACTACATTTCTACACAACTGTCCATCTTTACTGTTTGTGGTGGTTTGATTTAGGTTTCCCTCATAACCTTATGTGTTCTGAATACTTGATACCCAGCTGATGGCTATTTTAGAAACTTGCTGGAGGTGTGTTGTTGGGGGCCAGCTTATGGATGTTATAGCCAGCTTCCCCTTGCCAGTGTTTGGCACCCTCTCCTGCTGCTGTTGTCCACCTGATGTTGGCCAGGAGGTGATGTCCATCCTCTGCTCATGCCATTTTTCCCCTGCCATCATGGAGTTTCTCCTTGAGTCTGTAAGCCAAAATAAACTTATTCCTCCCATCAGCCGCTTTTGGTTGGGTCCTTTCTGCCAACAATGAGAGAGCTGACTACAGCGCTGTCCTTGACCACTAAAATGAAACATTCACTCTGGTTCTTAGTCTGAAGTTTACAGTCCTCCATGCAGACAGAACTTGGATTTTAAAAGGCGAAAGATTTATACGCTCTGAAGAGAAACCAGAGTATAGAACTTGGATTTTTAAAAAGTGGTATGTTTTTCTCTTGGCAACCAACCTTTTTATTAAATTTTTTATTAATTGAGGGAGAAGAAAGAAAAAGAAAGCATGGGTGTGCCAGAGCCTGCTGCCAACTTGATTGGCTCTTGGGTGGGTCAAATGAGGGCATGCATTTTAAGGTAGTATTAACTGAGGTAAGGAAGACTGCTTCCTCCCCCAGTGATTGGCCCAGATAACAGAGGCCCAAGGAAAAAGCAGCAGTGCCTTTTTGTCTGAATGCTCTTGGTCTTTCCTTACTGGTAGTTCATCTACCCTGCTTCTTTGCTGACATTGGAATCCAGCTTCTTCAGCCTTCCCATGGGGACTGAAGACTAGCAGCTCTCCATGAATTCTCCAAGCCTCAAATGTCAGATTACGACAGTTACCATGTTCTTAGCCTCTCTGTTCTGCAAACAGCCATTGTTAGACTGCCCAGCCAATTTTATCAATCCCCTTTGTAATGTATATTCATTCTATAGGGCCTGTTCCTCTAGGGAACCCTAATACAGTGGCAGCCATGATATGTTGTAATAGGCAGAGATGTATTAGCCCCTCCCCATTCCAAATTGCCATCAGCTGGGCATCAAGCTATCAGAACACATAAGTTTAAGGGGAGCCAGGCATAGTGACATGTGCCTTTAATCCCAGCACTCGAGAGGCCAAGGTAGGAGAATTATTATGATTTCAAGACCAGCCTGAGACTTCATAGTGAATTCCAGGTCAACCCGGGTTAGGGTGAAACCTTCTTTAAAAACTAATAACAATAATAATAATAATAATAATAATAATAATAGGACACCTGAATGCAACCATCACATACCCCTTGCCAAAGCTCAGCTCACTCTTGCTGCCATCTTGATGTGACAAGATGTGATGCTCAGTCTCTGCTCTGCCATGCTTTTCCTGCCATGATGAAACTTCCATTCAAAACTATAAGCCTGAAATAAACCCTTTCTTTCTATAAACTGTTTTTGGCTGGGTGTTTTGTCCCTGCAACAGGAAAGTCACTGCAACACAGGGTCTCTCATTGGTCTGGAGTTCACCAATTAGGCTAGACTAGCTGACCAGTGAGCTCTAGGGATCCTCCTGTCTCTACCTCTCCAGTGCTGATATTACAGGCACACACCACCATGTTTAACGTTTTTACATGGGTACTGGGAATCAAACTCAGGTTCTCATACTTTCAAGGGAAACGCTTTACCAACTGAGCCATCTCCCCTGCCTCTCACCATTCTTTTTCATGTTGAACTGTCTTCTTTTTAGAAGAAAAGGTTAGAAGCCAGAGACCCTTAGATCAACTGATGGCTCTGCTACTCATGAGTTCTGTGATCAGAAACAAGTTTCTATGTGTGTCAGGGTTCTCTAGAGGAGCAGAGTTGACAGAATGAATTTTAGTAAAAGGGGAATTTGTTGGTGTAGCTTATGGAAGTCCCACAATAGCAGTCTCCTGGCCAGAGAGTCAAGGAACTGGCCCTTGCTCTGCCCACATGGCTAGTCACCTCAGCAATCCCAATCCAGCCCTGGGAGCCTGAAAGCATCCTGGAGAGCCACTGGTCTTCAGTCCAAGCTGGGATCCTGAGGAAACTTGGTTCAAATGCCGACAAAGGATAGCTGAGCAGGATGGATGCACATGAACCAACAGCCAGGCCAGGCAGGGGGTGGGGGAGATTCTGCTCTGTAGTTTCCTTATATCCTGCCCCCCCTCTGGGAGGGACAGAGGGATGCCCGCTTTAGGGGAAGGGCTCACTCACTCTGGAGGAGAGACCTTCTCCTTCCTGGGAGCAACCGTAGAGACCCACCCAAGATTACGGTGGATTACTAAACAGGTCAAGTAGGCAGCAAAACTTAACCATCACACTATGCCTCTCTATATTTCCATTTACTACCCTATTTTCTCCTTTTACTTTTTATTCTTTTAGGTAAGATCTCACTGTGTAGCTAAGTTTTGAACTCATGATCCTCTTGCCTCAGACTCTTGAGTGCTAGGATCACAGGTATGTCCCACCATGTCTGACTCTTCTCCCCTATCTAATGGTTCCAGTATCTATTTCTCTGTTAAAGAAAGAATACCTGGGCATGAATTTTGCAGAGTGGGAGAGAGATTTGACTCAACTTCTAATGCAGCATGGAAAGTGGGGTCTGAAGCCAAGGAGCAGGGTGGGAGTCAGTGATGGGAAATTACTAAGAGGAGCTATCAAGAGTATATTGGGTTTATCATCTCTATGACAAAATACCTGGCAGAAACAGAGAGGAAAGATTTGTTTCGGCTCACAATTTCAGAGGTGTCAGTTCATCATAGTGGAAAAAGCATGGTGGAAGATGACCAGGAAGCAGAGAGAGGAAAAACATGAAGACGCTAATGTGAGACCTTTCCCCCTGGAAACCCCCAGTGACCCCACTTCTTCAATCAGGCCGCTCTTCCTACCTTTCACCACTTCCCAATAATGCCATCATATTATGAATCCACAGGGATTAATACATTGATTAAGTCAGTGACTCCATGACCCAACTGTCTCCTGACTACCTACACAGAGGTGTGCTTTGCCATTTCCCTAGTCAACTTTCAATCCAGCCAGGTTGACTATGAGGATTAACCACCACACAGAATTAAGGAGGATGCTGCCTAAATAGTCTAATAGGACTTTTGCTGAAGACAGAGCAGAAATCACCTAGGAGAGGTAGAGAAAAAAGAACACACTCAGACACTGAGGGGAACCAATAGTGAAGGTATGTGTGTATGGGGGGGGGGGGTTCTTGCTAAAGTGACTGAGCAGGCTTCTCTGCTAGAATTGAGTTTATGAGGAAGAGTGGTTTGGATGTGAATATCCCCTCATAGACTCACTTAATTCCCTGTTGGTGGCACTGTTTGGGAAGGCTGCCGAGCCTTTGGGAGGCGGAGTCTTAATGGAGGAAGTATGTTACTGGAGGAGGGTCTGCTTACTGCACTCAGCTCACTTTCTCTGTTCCCACCTTGCTGATGTGAAGGTGTGATGCCCAAATGTCTGCTTCTGTTATGCCTGCCCCACCATGATGAAACCTCTTCTTGAAACTATAAGCTTGAAAGAAATCCTTTCTTTCCATAAGCTGCTCTGGTCAGGTATTTTGTCCCAGCAATGAACAAATAACTGATACAGGCACAGATGGGCCTATGAGCAGCTTACTGTCTGACAACCACTTAGCCACCTGTAACTCAGGGCTGGGACTGGCCTCCAGAGGCAGGACCCTCGGAGCATAATGTTGGGAGACATTCTCAGTTCATTTTCTGTTGCTGTAATAGAAGACCGTACTGGATAGTGTGTAGAGAAAAGTTATATATTTCTCACAGTTCTTGGTGCCAGAATATCCAAGCTCAAGTACCTGCATCTAAAACCAGCATTCCTGCTGCATACTGATGACCAAGGTTTATGTTATGTAATGTAACTGATTCATTCATTCATTCACTTTGGCACTGAGGATGGGTCCATTGTACTTGTCAGCTTCCTCAGTGACATAATTGAAAGATCACCACAACAGCAGCAAAAGAAAACATGGTGGAATTCAGTTTCTCTTCCTTTTATGTTAAGGCCATGAATGTCATTATGGCCTGCTAACCATACTTACCTCCTGAAGGCCCCACCTCCAAGCCTATCAGCATATGAATCCAGGGGTTATTGCCATCTTGTGAACCTTAAGAGACTTATTCAAACCACAGAACTCACAGGGTTTTCTGCTCAGAGTGGCACCTGAGAGTGAGCGGATCCTACGTGCTGCATCCTGGGGGCTGCCTGGCATCCTTGTCTTGTCTCCACCCTCAGTCTTGTCTCAGCCTAGGCCCTCCCAGCTCCTGTGTGGTTGGGAGGTTTGATGTAGTCATCTTTGTAAAGCACTTAGGACTAGACCTGGCCTTTCGTAGGTGGTAGGTGAACGTTTGTCAACTGCACTGCAGCTTGTTTTCATTCAGTGTTTATCTTGGCAAATGATCATTGTGTCTTCTTATTTTTTTCTTTGCATGTGGTGTGTGTGTGTGTGTGTGGTGTGCGTGTTTGTGTATGTGTTCATATATGTGCTCATATGTGTATGGGCACACATGTGTGTGCACTGATGTCAGGTGTCTCCTGCGACCACTCTCTAGCCTACTTATTAAGACAGGGTTTCTCCCTGAATGTAGAGCTCACTGATTCCCTTAGATCAGCTAGCCAGCAAGCCCTAGAGATCCTCCTGTCTCCATCTCCATAACATTGGGATTATAGCCATGCACCACCACACCATGTATTTACACAGCTTCTGGGCTTTGAATGCAAGTCCTTCCATGTATACAGCAAGTGCTTACTGACTGAGCCATCTCCACAGCCCCTCGTCTTATATAAGTTGGTCTAGTGTTAACTAGAAAACGATGGCTAATCTACAGTGCTCTATGGTAAATCACACTGCTATACTATCTGATTTTACTCAAGTCTGAGAGAAACAGCGACTCCTATCAGACAGGACATTCCTGAACCTTGACGTTGCCTTCTGAGTCAAGGCCATCTCCCTGGTAAGATCAGCTCTTTAGTACATAGTGACATCACAAATTCCTGAGATTAGGGCTGATGTCTTTGGGAACTAGTCCAGCTGTATTGATTACTTTCTCAAATAACCAATCAGAAGCAGTTTAGGTAATGGAAGCATTTATTTAGGCTCACAGGTCCAGAGGGTAGTGTCCATCATGGGGGAAAAAAGTGCAGCAGAGGTAGGAAGATTACATTATGTGATCACAGCATCGGGGAGAAAGTAGAGAAACAGAAAGGCAATCGGAGCTGGATTATTAAACCTCAAGGCTCCACCTCCTAAAAGGTTTCACAACCTTCCCAAACAGCGCCACCACCTGGGAATTAAATGTGCAAACACATGAGCCTATGGAGGACATTTTACATTCAAACCACCACACAAGCCTTCTTGAATCCTGAAGCACATACCTAAAGTGTCTCTTAAGAACAACATTGGGGCTGGAGAGATGACTCAGCAATTAAAAGAACTTGCTTGCAAAACATGATGGCCTGTCTTTGATTCCCCAGTACTCACATAAAGCCAGATATATGTCTGGTGTTTGTTTATAATGGCAAGAGGTCCTGGTGTGCCCATTCTTTCTCTCTCTCTCTCTCTCTCTCTCTCTCTCTCTCTCTCTCTCTCTCTCTCTCTCTCTCTTCTATCTGTCACTCCTTGAAAATAAATAAAAATTTTAAAAAAAAGAACAAAGTTATCTTTCTGTATTACTTCAATATGGTTATCCTGCCCCGGGAGAGTGGAAGAGATTTAACATTGTCTTGGCTACAGAGTAAAGCCCTTTCTCAAAAAAAAAAAAAAGATAGATATAGATAGATGATAGAAATAGATATAGATATAGATGATATAGATATAGATATAGATATAGATATAGATATAGATATAGATATAGATATAGATATAGATATAGATATAGATATAGATATAGATATAGATATAGATATAGATAGATATACAGATAGATGATAGATATAGATAGATATAGATGATATAGATATAGACATTTAAATTTTGTTTTCCTTCGAATGCAGAGAACAGGCATACCTACAGGCCCAAGCTTCGTGGTGGGCTTACTATCAGCTTGTTTCCTGGGTTCCAAGGTCAAGTACCAAGGCTATTACAGTGTCACATAGTGGCCATAGCTTCTGTCATGTTCTCTTTGGAAACAAAACTGGAAATTCACCAAGGGCTGTTGAAAGGAACTGGCTGGAACTTGGTAAAGAGCAGAGCTGGCTCTCATGCTGGGGGGAGTCACATCTCCATGTCTGTTGGGGTTAGCTCTCATGCTAGGGGGGGTCACACCTCCCTGTGTGTTGAAGTTAGCTGTGTCATCTCAGACACCTGCCTTCTGGAGCTGCAATTCCAGCCTCCCCAGTGCATTTGGTGACTGGAGGGAGCAGCAGTTGTCCTCTCTCATCCTAAGATTGCTCACTGCTTTAGTCAGATTGGGAAGGTCCCCAAAGGCCCATGTGTTACAGGCTTCATTCCAAGCCTGCACTGTTGGTAATTCTTGGTACGTTTAAGAGGTGAGGCCTATGGAAGGTCTTCCAGTCACTGGAGAGATGATGTCCTCGAAGGGGATTACGGGTCTCTTCCTCACTCTTCTCCTCCTCCTTCCTCCCCGCTCCTCCTCCTCTTCTTCTCTCTTTCCTCCTCTTTCTCTTCTTCTTCTTCTCTTTTCATGTCCCTACCATGGGATGATCAGGTTGGCTGAGCCACCTGCTCCTTGCCACCACAGACCTAAAAGTAGTGTGACAGAAATTTTAACCAAAAAGTTTGATCTCAATGAGTAACAAAACTATCAGAGCCTCTTTTAAAATATAGAGCCAGTCACATGATCTTTTCTCATCACAAAGCTGCCTGCAAAAGACCCTTACCCTCACTGCCTTTCCACTTCTGTAAGTCCGCTTTTGATGAGGAATTCTGGCTCATGGCTCTACATCACACCAACAGGAAATTCAACCCCACCAATGATAGTAAAGGTCAGAAATGACCCTGAACTGACTTCAAATACCCTGAGTGACTGTGGCTCAGAGCTCAGGCTTTGGAAATGATTCCCCTGAGTCCATATAAACTCAAATTAATCTTCTGATTCTCCAGTCTGCTGGTTCCTGTTTTGTGAGCAGTGCCCCCCTCCATAACAGTATAGACATTACTTTCTCATGGGCAGGAATCTCCACGATCAAGCCCAATTAAACCTTCTCTCTGCCTAAGTTAACAGTGTCAGGTATTTGTTACAGTGACAGCAAGCTAATATACCTGTATTAACCTGATATCTGGCAGAAACAACTTAAAGGAGGAAGGCTTTATTTTGGCTCCTGGTTTCAGGGGTATGAGTGTATCATACTGAGGAAGGTGTGGTGGCTAGGGTGGTGGGAGTGAGAGAGGCACTGTGCTGAGCCTTGGTGCTCTAGCTGGAATCACATCCAGCCCACAGAGCTGGAGTGGCCCAAGGCACGCCATGGTACCTGGCCCCAACAGGAGATATACTGTCTCCCATTCCTAGAGCTTGCTGTCTTGCTGAGAGGGGCCACAGGCACCCGTAGGCTCCAAGATGCAGCCACTTTAGGAGAACTCAGCCCTGACCACTGCCAATGCAGTGACTGTGGCCGTTAGCACCGGTGCTGCAGCTGAAGTGAATGGCCTGGTGTGTGGGCATGCTTGGGAGACACACAGGGAACCTGCTTCTGTCCTCCCAGGCTGTAAGGAGGTACATCTGTGAATTGGGGAAGTATAAGAAGGGGCGTCCTGTTGCTGCACTCCCCTGAAAAGAGCCAGCATCCCTTCCCCCAGGATGCACCTGGGAAAGGATCAAGGAAGTTGCCCTACATCAGGCAAATCAGCCATCCTGATATCAGACAGACCTTATGGACAGTGTTGTGTAAAGAGGCACGGACCCCTGTCCCCCTGCGGGGTAGCCCAAGTCTAGCCTGCCAGCAGGAGATGAGCTCCATTGGGGAGAGGTGAATGTGGAGGCTGGAGAAGCACACGTGGCCGGGAGATAAGTCAGGGCAAATCTCAAAACTTTATTCCAGCATCCAACCTTATATACAATCCAAGGCTGCATTGTATAGTCTTATCTCTTTCACAAGGGAGCTCAGCAAGAAGGAACAAAGCTACAGAAGCTCAGTGAGCAGGAACAAAGCTTATTAGCACTCACTGCTATCACCTCTGCCTCCTGGAGACAGAGGCATGCTAGGATCAAAGGCATGTGTTACCATGCTCGAGCTTGGACAAAAGGTGTGTCTGGCTGCACATTATATTCTAAAACTCAGCTCACAGATATTCAGCCAGGCTGGGTCCCAACAGGACAGGAAGCATATGATCCACCAGACAGAAGAAGAAGCTCGTAAACAAGAGGGACAAATAGGACAAGTCAGATCCATCATTTGCATAGGGGGAAGAGGGAAGTGGGTGACTTATAAAACCCTGACACTGGGGCTCCCTAAGAAGGATTCCCAGCCCTGAGACCCCTCCAATCCCTATGGGAGCTTTTGTTCATGATAAACCTGTTACCTTTATTTTGTCTGTGTCCCCAGCCTTCTGTCTGTCCTGAAACATCCAATAATGTGCACCCTAAGAGAGGAACTCAGCCCCCCTGGATGGCTAGACGGGACCAGAGGCCCTGCATCAGGAGCATATGGCTGCAGCTTCTCACATCATGGTGGATCAGGAAACAGTGCAGGCCTGATCCAGAAGAGATACCACCTTCAAGGCTTGCCCCCTCTCCCCACGACCCACTTCACCTACCTATGCCAGCTACAAAGATGCCACAACCTTCCAAACTAGCTTCTCAGCTGGGGTCAACTTTCAAACACATAAGCCTGTGGGAGACAGTTCACATTCAAATCATCACAATGCCCAGTGCAAAGTGGACATGATGATAACATGGCCGTCATTTCTCTCTGAATGCAGGACAGCTTCACGATCTCTCACAGTTTGCAGCTTAGCTGGGTGGCTCTCACTTAGGGTCTCCCAGGATGAGGCCTTAGTCACCCAAGACTGCACTGGGCCTGGAGGATTGCTCCAAAGCATCTCACACACAGGCCTGATTGGAGGCTCAGTTCCCCTCCCCTGGCTCTCCACAAGGCTGTGTGAGTGTCCTTGAAACTTGGCAGCTGGCTTCTACCAAGTGAGAAACATGAGAGAAGAAAGAACAATGCAGAAGAAATAAAACAGTCATATTGCCAGTTTAGTGTGATCCCAGCACTCAGAAGGCTGAGGCAAGAGGGCCAGCAGTTCAAGGCCAGCCTGGACTGTTTCCAAAGAAAATGGCCCTGTCACACCTCATCCTCATTTCCTCTCATGAGGAGACCACTTTTAATTTATATACATTCTAAGCCGGGCATGGTGGCGCACGCCTTTAATCCCAGCACTCGGGAGGCAGAGGTAGGAGAATCGAAGTGAGTTCAAGGCCACCCTGAGACTACACAGTGAATTCCAGGTCAGCCTGGGCTAGAGTGAGACCCTACCTTGAAAAACAAACAAACAAACAAAAAAACAAAAAAAATTATATACATTCTATCTTAATTTGTAGACATGTTTATTGTAATGTTAATAAGTGGGACTCTTGTTTGTACCTGAGCTAATGCTTTTAAATGGTTGGTTCAGTCATTCACATTGAATAGAGGCATTTGGGTGACACATCAGGCTGCCTGCTCCCCATGGTGACTGTTGGGACAGGATTTGGTCTTTGGTGACAAAGGAGCTTGTCATGATCCAGGATTCCAGGAGGGATTGAATAGTAGAACCATAATATAGTCTAATTCCCAACAGGTTGGCTGATTAGATTCCATTTCAAATTGACAATTCCACATCGGGAAAGTGTGTATGACTCTGAGGTTCTATTCCACATCTGAAATAGAACGCTAGATCAGTCGCTGATTAAAGGACAATATTATTAGCAAATTTCATTTTTCTTTGTCTGGACCTATCTCTTAGTTTTTATTGAGACAAGCTCTCACTCTGTTTCCTAGGCTTGCCTGGAACTTCTGGGCTCAAGCAATCCTGCCTCAGTCTCTGGAGTAGCTGAGATTTACAGATGTGACCTTCTGCACCCAAGTCTTCATATTTACAAAGCCACTCCGTGGGGAAGTCAAATGAGTGCATGCACGCTATCAAGAAAGAGCCATGTGGACTCCTAATCTGAGCTCCTTTCTTACACTAGGTTCCTCAGCATCTGTAGGAGACTTCGGAACTGACCAGAAGGGGGCGCGAGTGAGCAGGCATGCTCGCCCTGGTGCCTTCAGGGGCCACCACCTCGTGGTTCATGCAATCACTACAGTGTGTAAACATCCTCCTCCCAGGAGGCTGCAGGATGATACTGCCTTGGTTATAATGAATGCTCCAAGGAAGAGGTGGCCAGGCTCTGTTCCACCCGGGGGGAATTTACCGCAGGTTGCTATGAGCCTGTCACAACCGCTCTTCCCAAAAGCATGGAGTCAATCCTTTACAAATAGATGATGTCACACTTTCTGACTTTACCCGCTTGGCTGAAGCAATTTGGGCAGTGGAGGGCGGGAATCAATTTAAAATGCTTGAATAAATGTACCAAATATGATGCTTACTTTGGGGGGAGTAGTGTGTTCATGTGTGTGATATGTGTGTCATCAAGAACACCGTTTACCTCCTTTGAGACAGGTTCTCTCACTGGAGCTCACCAATTGGGCTAAACTGAGCAGAGTTCTCCAGGGATCCCCCTGTCTGAATCCCCAGAGGTGGGATCACCAGTGCGTGTGACCATTCCCGACATTTTATGTGGGTACTGGGGCTGGAACTTCATCCATTGGGCCATCTACTCAGCCCTAAGGATTATTTTTTAATCAGTTAATCAGGACCTGTACAATGCTCAGAGCCACCTTACCAGCTGTTAGTCCCATTCCCAGATGATGAGGAGATAACTTGTCCAACGTCACGCAGATGGGAAGTGCAGGAAAGGTAAGTTTCCAAGTGTTCTCCACCCAGGCCACACAACCTCACACACGAAGCCCTTCTGCTCAAGGTAGGCCATCTGGGCTTCAAGTCAACAGATGTGGTTGAATCATGGCTGCTCTCTGTGTGTGCCCTTGTGTAGGTTTGAGTGTGAGTGCAGGTGTGCCCTGCTGCGGCTCATGTGTTGAGGTCAGAGGGCAACGTTCCATTGGTCCTCACCTTCCCATCTCATTTGAGGCAGGGTTTCCCTCTGGATCTCATTGTGCTGTTGTTCTTTGCTGTGCTCTGCCACATGCTTCTGGAGAATTCTGTCTCCACTTCCCAACTTGCTGTTTGAGTGCTAGGTTTGCAAAAGCCCTCCATGGCTTCTGGATCAGTGGGTGACTGCTTCATCCACTGAGCCGTCTCCCCAGCCCTCCATGGTTCAACTGCCCTGAGCCCCTGACTTGATCTGTTTCTTCTTCAAAACCTAGGGTCTGGGGAGAGTATGAATCACCCCACTAATGTTCCTGTCATGGGTTTGTGGGTGTGAACTGTGACAGCTGGAATGAAAACATTTTACCAACTGCACAGTGTTATTATGCACATATGCAGGGGTGGAGTATGACGTCGTGGAAGCAAATAAATCAGCATCATGACATCGGTGGACTAGTTCTTTTCCTTCTCCTTCCTCTATCTTAGGGCCAGGCACCACATTCACTCCGCACTGAATGCTTACTGTGTACCAGGCACTCAGCTAGGCTCCAGGTTTCACTACCAGAAACAACCGCAGAAGTCCCTGCCCTCCAAGAGCTTCCATTCTAGTGGAAGGAAGCAGCAAGACGACATGCACCCAGCATCTGCTGAGTAGGACAGGTACTTGGAATGAGGAAGGCCGGAAGCAGAGAAGGGGAACCGGAGCTAGGGACAGAGTGCAGATGTAAGCAGAGAAAGCCATCAATGCAATGGCGATTCGAATCAGAGGTGAATGAGATTCTGGCATGGGCAATAAAGATCTCTTTGGGAACATGGGTACAGGCTAGAACAGAAAGTCCAAAGGCCTGGAGGCAGGACTGTGACCAGAGTGCTCTAAAAAAAGAAAGGCCAGTGTACAGAAGCTGAGTGACCAAAATGGAAACTAGTGAGAGATGGGGTCAGGGACAAGGTGGATGGAGTGTGAAGGGCCTCACAGGCCAGTGTAGAGGTGGGAGCTCTGAGGTAGGTGGAGAACTATACCATATAAAATAAATTCAGACTTGAGAGATGGAGCGATGGCTAAGTGGTTTAGGCACTTGTTTGCAAAGCCTAAAGGCCTATGTACCCACATAAAGCCAGATGCACAGAATGGCACATGCATCTGGAGTTCATTTGCAGGGTCTCTCTCTCCCTCTCTCCCTCTCTTCTTGCATATATATATATATATATATATATATATATATATATATATATATATATATAAATTCATACCTGTCATGAGACCTGCATGGGTTGCTTCCCTCCCTCTCACCCT
This sequence comes from Zapus hudsonius, assembly GCA_004024765.1. Taxonomy (NCBI): domain Eukaryota; kingdom Metazoa; phylum Chordata; class Mammalia; order Rodentia; family Dipodidae; genus Zapus; species Zapus hudsonius. Next base: position 19,407 of record PVHP010022338.1, read on the forward strand.
TTTTAGTTCTGGCTCAGATGTTTGCTGGAGCATCAGGTCATGGGAGAAGTCAGCCATGACACCTTGGAAATGAAGCTGTTGTAAATTTTTACAGCACTGTGTCCTTGTCCTGGCCATGATAATGATCAGAATTACATTTACGTAATTGCATCCGTGTGTGTGTGTGTGTGTGTGTGTGTGTGTGTGTGTGTGTGTGTGTGTGTGTGTGTGTTGCTGGTGTAGAACCTGGAGCCTCACCTGTGCTGGGCAAGTGCTGTACCACTTAAGCTGCACACCAGCCCCTCATTGAACATCTTCTAAATTGTAATTAAAAGCATGTAACATTAAATGTAGCATTTTCATTTTTAAATATGATTTACACGTGTGTGTGTCTGCATGTCTGTATGCCTTTACATAGGTACTGGGAAATTGAACCCTGGGCCATCAGACTTTGCAAGCAAGCCCCTTTAACCATTGAACCATTTGTCCAGCCCCAACGCCTGCATTTTAAAGTATACAATTGAGAAGTGTGAAGGAAGGATAGCCACATTGCTATCTTTACAGAACATTCTTATCTTTCCAAATGGGAACTCCATAGCCAAGGCACTAATCCCTCAAAGCTCCCTTAAGTTTCTGGTTTATCTGACTTCAAACAATGACCTTGGGTTCTTCTGTATGGTAGTAGGTGTTAGGATCTCCTCCTTTTTGTAAGACAACATGATAATGTGATGGCTGTGGTGGCTCTAGGGAGATAGATAGGAGGATCAGGCTTTCAGTTAAAGTCATCTTTAGAAGAATAGTGAGTTCAAAGCCAGCCTGGGCTTATTAGACCCTGTCTTAAAGCAAGCAAACAAACAAACAAAAAGTATAATGTTACCATATCTTCTTCTTCTTCTTCTTCTTCTTCTTCTTCTTCTTCTTCTTCTTCTTCTTCTTCTTCTTCTTCTTCTTCTTCTTCTTCTTCTTCTTCTTCTTCTTCTTCTTCTTCTTCTTCTTCTTCTTCCTCCTCCTCCACCCCCCCCTCTGTCTCTCGTTGTCTGTTGTTGTTGGCTGTCGCGAGTGATGCTGCAAAGAATGTAGTCGTGCCAAGGTTTTGAGGTCCTGCCTGGAATTGGGGTGCGGGAGGGATCTTCTCAGAAGTCAGTACTTTGAGGACCCTCCGCCCGGCTTTCCACGCGGCCGCCCCAGCCCTGGGCGCTGCGCTCTGCGCCGGGTCCCCGTCCGCGCGCCCTGGGCGCAGTGGCTGCCAGGTGCCGGGCTGTGGCTGAGACTCGCCGTATTTCCTCATCAGCGACCATCGGGACACATTCGCTGGTCCCCGGAACCGGGAGCCCGCCCACCCGCCGTGTGGCCGGAGCCAGCCTCGGCGGGTCCTGCGTGCGCCCGGGGCTCCAGGACGCGGCCTCCCCGGGGGGCATCTGCCGCGATCGGGGCCAGCAGGGGCCGGAGCCCCTCCCAAGGGACGAGCTCCGAGGCCTCAGGTGCGGGGGCGCGGGCAGCGGCGGGCTCGGGAGGACGGGGACGCGGACAGGACCCTGCGCCCGGCGCCCCTACTCTGCGAGCTGACTCTCGGGGGCGAAGAAAGCTTCCGAGGATCGCTCAGTCGCGTCCTCCCCACCCCACCCCGCAGCTTCAGGGAGGGAAAAAAAGGCACCCCTTGATCTGGGATTTGCTCTATCAAGCCCGACGGACAGGGTGAGCTTTTCTTCCAAGCGCCAGAGCCCCAGCTGGGAAATCATGCTGTTTTATCTGCTGTGCACCTCTGGGGCAAGTTACTTGCCCGTTCTGGGCTCCGGTTTCCACCTCAGGAGAAAAGCGCTAAATAACCGGAATAGTCACGATGAGTTGGAGGCCAGCCTAGGGCTACAGATTTGAATTCCAGGTCATCCAGAGCTAGAGTGAAACCCTACCTGGAACAAATGGAAAATGAAAGGAAGGGGAGCTAAATACTGGAGGTACTGTCTGTGGTTGGGTTCCCAGAAGCACTTCCTAAATGTTGCTCTTTTTCTTAGAATCAGCTCCTGGGGTGGGACCTCTGAAATTGGAGCACAGGCCAGTTATTAGAGCCACGAAAGGGTCTAACTCCAGAGACTGGGCACGAATACCCAGGAAAGGCTTAGAACTTTACTGGAAGGAAGCTGCTTTTGAGACCCCCCTGGGGAAGCAGGTGCAATGACAGTACTACCTCAGGGCTGTGCTGTTGAGTAACACTCGAGGTGTGTGTAGAGGAACCACTTCTTTCATCACAGACGCATCCAGGGCCTAGCTCTGGGAGGTACTCAGTATGCTGTGAGTGAATAAGGAACCATCTCTTTTCATCTTTACACGCGCTCCTGCCCGCTCCCCAGTACTGAAGAAGAGGAGCTGACGGAGCCTTTGAAAGGCCACATTGGAGTTCAGATCTATTTCATGGCGGTCAGTGTGGCCTTAGCTTACAACCCTGGTTCCTTCCTCTCCCAGCAGGGTGAATCCTATGCCTTAGTTTCTTTGTCATAGGGAGGGGACAATAGTGGCATCTCTCTCGAAGGGTTGTGGAACACAGCTGTGTTCCATATTGATTGAGGACAGGAGAGGAAGGAGTGAGTGTGTCAGTGAGTGTCTCGTTGCAGACCTGCAACTCCAGCACTAGGAAGTCTAGGCAGGGGCTCAGACCAGTGTGAATTACATAGGAAGACTGTCTGAAAGGGAGTGGAGATCCTAGCAAGTGTGTCTGTCATTTAGAACCACAGGAGCTAATAAGTCACATGCTCTGATAGGGCTGCTGCTGGTCATGTCTGGGGACCATAAAGCAGGCCTGTGATAGAAGGGTGTCACACCTCCTCTCATGTGGACACTTGGCTCAGGGAAGGGAGCTCACCTTTTATCATCCTCTACCTCTGTTCCACCTACTAGGTGCCTGGCATCACTATCATCTTTAGAAATCAGGCTCTGAATGCAGGCTGCCTAAATTCAAAACCTACCTTGATCTTCCTTGCTGTGTGACCTTGGGTGGAATTGCCTAGCCTCTCTCTGCTTCAAGTGACTCATCCGTAAGCTAGGGTGATTCATCGAGCTGCTTAGGATCGAATGCAGGCATCACATACATCTTGGGAAGAACAGTGGCATGGCCGGTGTCTATCTCCATTTGACAGCTGCAGAAACTGAGGCAGGCACAGGGGAATGAAGAGCCTGCCCAGTGACAGAGGCCCACCTGTTCTTTCTCCATTTCCTCAGCCACAACCTTTTTTCTCTCTTTTGAGAGTCTCATGTTGCCCAGGCTAACTTCAAAATCACTGTGCAACCAAGGATAACCTTGAACAGGAGTTGGGGTGCCCCCAACTGAGCAGGAAATTCATGTGGCAACTTGGATCAGGTCTTTTTATAAATTAGACATGCAATTGGGATGAGCCTCATTGCATGAAGCTCTTTGCTTGGTTGGTGGGCCAGGAAGAAGAGTGCACTCAGAAAGGGTTCATAGTGGGGGGGATGGAACCATGAAACTGTTCCATATTAAATCAGACTGGAGTTCTCTTCTTAGTCTCACTAGGTCACAGTGGCTTCTGTGTTCTATTGGGCCTGTGTCTCAAACTATCTGCAAAAGAAAGCTCCCTTGCTCCTAATCCGTATCAGCCCCAGGCTGGTGGTACCAAGGATGGAGCCCAGGGCTTTGTGCATGCTAGGCAAGCCCTCAACCCACTCTGTATCCATAGTCCTATTTTGCATGTTCATGTGGGTGCAATATATTGCAAGCTAGTAACATGAATCCAGAGATTCACTATGTAGCCCATGCTGGTCTTGAATGTGAGATCTGGCCTCAGCCCCCAAGTACTGGGAGTTCTGGTGCCTGCCACCAGGCTTAGCTATTTTTTTTTCTTTGAACTGACTCCTTCTCAGAGGAAGCACTGGTGAAGGCTTAGCATCACACAACTGGTGTTCCCTCTGGAAAGTCAAGTGGTTAGAAATGACAGGAGCCACACAGGGGTCTCATCTGTCTCCTAGGTTAGCCACAGTCACCTTGGCCAACGCTGAGGACACAGAGGATATTGCTCCCATTTTGTAGGCAAGTAGGGTATAACTGCAACTCAGGCTCCATGAGGTTGAATTAGAGTGTTGCTGTTGGGATTTGAAAGCCAGTTAGCCTGTCTAGGAACGTGGGCTGGGTTCACACTGCCTGCAAGGGACAGCCACTGGGAACCATAATGGGCACAAATATCTCTCCAGGGGAGGCAGCTGCAAAATCCCCGTCCTGGAGTGCCAAGTCATGCCGCTGCGAGCCATCAGTGACCAGGTAGTCTCTTCCCACACACTTCCTCATGGTGGTTGACCCAGACCAACAGAAACTCTTCCAAGGACTTTGCTCTTTCATTGTGCCCAGGATGGGAGGAGGGGCTGAGGACAGGAAGAAAGAAGCAAGATTTAGAGCTGGAGGGAGGCCTTTCTTTCCCTTCATGAGCTCTGTGCACAGCTGCTGTGTTGAGGCTGGAAGAACCCGCTGCATTGTGACAGGTGAGACCTGGTTCTTCATTGGTGGCTAGGGGACAGGTAGTAATTGAGGGGCACATTTATAAAGCCACCATAAGCTGCTCCAAAATCCCTACCCCACCAGTGGGTGGGAACCAGCCCAGCGGAATGACAGCTGTCAGGTGGTCTGTGTTCATGGGGACTTGGCACAGGAGCAGAAAGAATTTTAAAAGGAAATCGACCTCCTGCTTTCTTTCTGTGTTCATAAGAAGTCCCCTTCCTAGAGGAGTGCTGAGTGAAGCTGGGCGTCCCTAAAGCTGGGTTTTCTTTCTAGGACAGACTTGAGCTCTACAATAATTCCACCCCTCGCTTTGATCACAGAGGGAAATTGATGGGATATTTCCACAGGTAGGAGGAAAGGTGAGGGATGAAATCACAGAAGTCATGGGACAGTGCCTTGGGAGGAGAGGCACAGGAGAGGCCCTGTTGCTTATTTCTGGGTGCAGGAACAGAAGAGATACCCAATGGAATTCAATTAGCAAAAAGAACGCCATGGGAAAGTGGGCGGTGAGAGCAAGTTCTGCAACAGTTGGCTTCAGTTGAAATCTGAGGTTCCCCCATTCTAATTCTAATTGTATGTCTGGGTGAGTTGCTGCTCCTTTCTGGCCTTGGTTGCTCCGTCTGTAAAGTGGGTAGTTGCTGGGAGCTCCCACCTGCATGTGTGAATGCCAGTGCTAATAAGAATATATGATGCACGGGCTAGGGACATGGCTCTGTGGATCAAGCCCTTGCTGTGCAAACATGAGTACTGGAGTTCAAATCCCCAGATCCCACGCAGAGCAGAATTACAATCAAGGCCTCTATAGCAAGTGTCTGTGATCCCAGCATGCCTGGGACAAGAAGGGAGGCAGAACCAGGAGAATCCCCACAAGCTCATTGGACAGCTAGCCTGGCAAGCACAGCTGCAAACAACCCCAAACAGGTTGTCCTCTGACCCCCACATTCCTGTCATGGCATGGACATGCCCTTAACATGAACATATGATGCACTATGGAAGGTCCTTCCCCACCTCCTTGTCCTTCGCCTTCCTTTCTGCCTCAGATAACACAGGCGATGATTGAGTTCTTCAGGCAGAGAGACTCGGGTCAGCTTGTTTGACTGTGTGACTTTAAGTAAATTATATCACCTCTTGGGATTCAATGTCATCTCATAAAATTGGAGCAGTCGTACCTCCCTGTAAAGTTGTTTGGAGATGCAGGTGCATTAGAAGAGTACGACCAGGTTCGGGCACACAGGCAAGGCTGCAGGGCACGTGTCATCTTTATGCTTGTCTGTTAGCCTGGTTCATGTTTGACTGTATCCCTCCGTGCTGGAGAGGGAAGAGCTGCTCAGTGGAGATGAAGATCAAAATCAGGAGAGGAGCCCAGTGGTGATGTGAGCACTGGGGAGGCTGAGGCAGGAGGATTTTGAGTTTGAGGCCAGCCTCAGCTACATAGCAAGGCTTTGTCTCAGAAAATCAAAGATGGGGGAAAGGAAGAGGGGAGAGGGAGAGGAAGGGGGAGGAGAGAAGAGAAAAAGAGCGCAGCACATAGTCTGGTGTTACCAGGAAATATCCTCTCGGGGAAATAGGGTCAAGTTGAAGGTATAAACGTCATCAAAGTGCAATCACCTGCAGAGTATTTTTTACCAAGACTTCCTGAATGGGGTGACAAGAAATGACTATTAATGGTGACGTCACTTTCAGTCACCTAAGGTCCAATGTTCCCAAAGATAAACCTTAATAACTGGAATACTAGGTAGGGCCATTTCCAAGAAGAAATTTATAGGGAAGGAAAAATATTGTCATGAATGCCAGTGCAAAAGAATTCCCATGTACTTTGAAAAAAAAATGTTGGGTGTGGTGACACATGCCTTTAATTCAGCACTCAGGAGGCAGAGGTAGGAGGATCTCTGTGAGCTCAAGGCCAGCCTGAGACTATAGAGTGAGTTCCAGGGAATTCAAAAAGTGAGGCCCTACCTCAAAAAAAAAGTCCTGTTCTATCATTCACTAGATTTGGAATATAGTGATGGTTTCCAGCCTTGGACATTATTAGCCTCCACATCACAATTTTTTACAGTTTTATTTTACAAAAGCAAGGCAAAATTTCTTCCTGTTTCAGAGACTTGAGTTATAAACTGAATCATCAGAGGAAAACTCTTAAGATGAGCTAGCCTATAAGAAGATGGTTTGGTTTGTTCCAAGAACTATTCTTCCAGTGGAGAGGAGACACATGGGTTACAGGGTCCTCATGCCAGCTTTAGCTCAGCTGGAAGAGGGCTTGTCTAGCATGTACAAAATACTGGGTCTCAGCACCCATACCTTGGGAAGTAGAGACAGGATGATCAGATGCTCAAGGTCATCTTCAAGGAGTTTGAGGCTAACCTGTGATACAAGAGACCCTGCCTCAAAAAATTCAAAAAAGTGGGGGGGCTGGAGAGATGGCTCAGCAGGTCAGGCACTTGTCCCAGAAAACCTAAGGACCAGAATTTGATTCCCTAGGACCCATATAAAGCCAGATGCACAAAGTGGTGTATTCATCTGGAGTTCATTTGCAGTGCTTAGAGGTCCTGGCACACCCATTCTCTCTCTGTCTTTCTAGCTGTCTATCTCTATCTCTGCTTGCAAATAAGTAAATAAAAATATTTTAATTTTTTTTAAAAAGCCAAAAGATCAGATTAGTAATTCCGATCTCTTTTCTTAAAAATACCAGTGTTTTACTCAACATAGATTCTCTAGGGGCTTGGATCTGAAATGTCCCCACAAGACTTATGTGTTTGAATGCCTGATCTTTCTAAAATAAATTGTCTGTATTAGGTATGGACAATGCTCTATCATGCAACCTTAATCTTTGTCATATCTGAATTGACCTCTATTTGTGATTCTAGAGTCAGCCACAACCTTGTTTTGTAAACCAGAAAAGCTCCCAAAGAGCTAAGTGGAAGTTAGTTTGATAACCATATAAGAGCTGGGGGAAGAAGTGGTTGGTCAATTTGAAGTTGCTTTCCTGGCAATGGTTAAAGAGGATTCCATGCCACAGCAGCTCAAACTGGCCTGCTTGTGGAGTTGGCTTTCACTGTGCTCTTTCCTGATTTCTTGAAGGATCCAGTAGTCAACTTGTGTGTTTGAGTATCTGGCTCCCTCTTAGCTGCCAGTGCAGTTTTGAGAGCTTGTTAGGATATCTGGCAGAGGTGGGTCACTGGGGTGGGCTTATAGAGTTATATCCCCACCCTGTTTCTCATCCCTTCTCTCTGCTTCCTGAACTGCCAAGACGTAAACAAGTCATTCGGCAAACACAGACTGATTGGTTTAAGTCACCATGTCTCCCCCTCCCCATACTGTGTGCCAAAATCAAACCTTCTTGGAAGTTGAGCACATTAGCACCTCAACATTTTCCTTCCATCAGTGTTCTCCCTCCTTCACTTTCAGGCTTCTAGAAATTACCTTTATATACTGTGTCTTAAATTTTTTATGCTTTATGCATTATAAATATTAAAATGTTTATTAGATATTAAAAGCAATGGTTCTCTGTTTCATCCTGCTGTACTGGTGGCTGGAGTCACCCCAAAGTGACAAGGGGGAATTCCACAAAGGAGTGCCTGGGGCTGGCTGAGAGTCCAATGAAACCTTCTAACACCTTTACCTGTGCCTGGGAGCATCTGAGAGCCCTGCTTGCAGCTTGGGACAAACCTCAAGCTGGCTGGTCACTCAACAGGCAAAGAAGTCTAGTTTTTGATAAAGGCACAGAAAGAAAATAGGGGCGGGAGTGGCTGGGGGCAATCCTAAACTTCTACTATGCTCTCAACGCAGAATGTCCTGTGCTCAGAGGTGTGGGACATTTCAATACTGGCCCATTCTCCCATCTCAGCTGGGTGTCCAACAATTTAACAAACTCCAGTATTTTCGACACCCCAGGTTAAGGATCCAGTCCCACATTGGTACCCCAATTCAGATGCCAATCACTAGCAACCTAGGCCTCTATTGAAAACAAAATTTCAAAGCCTGAAGGCATGGGTTCAATTCCCAAGCCACCCATATAAGCCAGACACAAAACATGGTGCAAGAGCCTCTGTCAGATAAATAAAAAAAAACCTAAAAACATAGTTTTAAAAATTTCAACAAATTTATTTGAAATCTATTTTGTGGCTAGACGATTGCTGTTGTAGCCCAGCCTGTCCCCGAACTCAAGGTCCTCTCAGTCTCCTGAGTGCTGGGATCACAGGTCGGCTCCCTGGGGCTTTCCCTCTCAGGACCCCTCCCAGATGGGAGGGGAAACCCTCTTACTTTGAGAGCTTTTCTGTTTTCTTCTCTTTTATTTATACTCTTTCTTTTTTTAATTTGAAAATTTGGAAATGTTTTATTTATTATTTGTAAGCAGAGAGATACATAAAGAGAGAGAATGTGTGTGTGTGTGTGTGTGTGTGTGTGTGTGTGTGTGTGTGTGTGTGTGTAAGTATGGGTACACCAGGGCCTCCAGCCACAGCAAACAAACTCAAGATGCATGTGCCACTTTGTGTATCTGGCTTTATATGGGTACTGGGGAATCAAACCTGGCTCGTTAGGCTTTGCAGGCAAGCACCTTAACCTCTGAGCCATCTTTCCAACCCTCCATTCTCTCTTAAAGTAAATCTTTCATAATTTACCCTTCTTTGTGTCTATGCTTTTCAATGCTTTGCTAATTGTAAGCAAGAACTTGAAAGCCAC
>PVHP010022339.1:6895-27555 GCA_004024765.1 Zapus hudsonius
CCCCCCCGTGTGTGTGTGTGTGTGTGTGTGTGTGTGTGTGTGTGTGTGTGTGTGTGTGTGTGTGTGTGTCTATTAAAACAGAATGTAAAACTGAAGAATAGTTCCTCTGTTTGAAGTATCATGTATAGTCAGGTCTTAACTGCTTCAGAGAGCCCCATTCTGTGTCTCCTCCCTCAAACTCTCTTTTGTTTTTGAGGGGTGTTCCACTTTCTTCCTATTTTTAATATTTTTCTCCCTGTGTTTGGAAAAGTAAACCACTGAAATGGTGTGTGTCACAGTAACATGAGACAATTTAAATTGTCAAGTTATAACATTTGGTTTAATATTAACCTCTGTTCTGTTCTTTTCCTCCCATGCCTGGACTAAGGCACATAATTTCCAGTGTTTTGGAAGACAAGTTATTTGGCACAAATTGGACTTTAACAGAAAGAAAAAAAACTAATTTATTCTTTTTCTCTTATTTTGTTCAGTGCTGGGGATCAAACCTAGGCCCTTGCACATGGTCACGCCAAGTGCTGTATTTTCACATTATGTATTATCTCTTTCTTTCTCCAGATATCATTAATAAGATCTGCAGCTACATAAAGCAAAATATCCATTTTGATCCCATTATAGACACATGAATGTATGTTTGTGCTTGTGCCATATAGAGTGTTGATTTGTGTTAGTCACTGAAGTTCTGTACAGTCAGTGTCTACCCTAAGTTAGCCAAAATACTGAGTTAACAGGAATACTGAGTAGCTCCTGGAAAAAGAGAGGGTGAGGTTCTATTATTCCCATTGTCACATTTGTGTCAGCTAAATAGGGCATGACCTTATTCTATGTGTATTTATTTTTAAGATCTCCCATTTAACACATATAGTTAATATATAAACATGGAGCTAATGGCTATGTTAACAAAAAACTACATTCTAATATATGCTAAAATATCTGGTAAAATAGACTATTGAAGTATTTTCATTGTGGGTATCACAATATTGGGAAGATTGGGCAGAATTCCGAATACCAGAATGCCAAGTGGAAATCTACAGCCAAGTAGTGGGTGAGAAGGCCAGTTGGTGAGAAATTACTATGAAGAGACTAAGATAGGGAGATTCTGGCTGGACTAGACTTACCAAATTCCTAAAAAAAAAAAAAAAAAAAAAAAGAATGTCAAGGTAGCTATGAATATTGGGATATGAAGAACTTTGGTAGATATGACAGATGTGAGGAGTCTCCTCTCTACTTTACAGAATACTTCGCTGCTGAGCAAGCCAAAGACGGGACAAAGCCAAACTCATGAAGAGTCTTTGTCAGCCTAGCAAGATGACTATAATGATATATAATGATACTTACCTAACATATCATTTTGTCTTTCTGGGACATCCTAGCCTCTTGAATTTAGAAATACTGCCCAGCTTTCCTGCACTGCACCTAGCTAGTATTTTAAATAGCAACATAACTTACCGGAGTATTAAAAAAAAAGTGAGAATTTTTGCATTAAATATACCAATCATGAAAAGGAGGTTTATTTACAGTATGGGAACTGGGACAAGGAAGCAGAATGTTCTACCTCAGCTGGTGAAATATTTCTTAATACTTAAGGATTTCATTGCTCTGCATAAAATGTCCATGAATGACTATGAAGGATTTTTTTTCACAACCAGTCAGATAACCATGTTTTAATTCCTTGAAATAACTTATATTTGCTTTATAAAGTTCTTCCTTATATCTAGAAAAAATAGGAAATGTGGTGGTCAATATTAATTGTCAGTTTGATAGGAATTAGATTTCACCAATGAAAGAAATATGTTGACATGTCTGCCAGGGAGTTTCTAGATTAGATTAGTTGAGGGAGGAGCACCCATTCTAACTTTGGTAACTGTGGGTGATACAATTTCATGGGCTGGGTCCTGGGCTGCGCAAAAAAGTAGAAAACTAGCTGAACAGTAACATCCATATCACTCTACGTAATGACTTTGGACACAATGTGACCAAACAGCTGCTTTGTGCTCCTGCCACCAGGCCTTCCCTGCCATGATGAACTTAACCTTTAAGCCAAAATAGAAAGTGTTATTGAATTTTTTTAAAATTAAGTAGAAACTTTGTATGTGTTGATACCACCATTTCCCTCCTCCCTGCCCCCATTCCACTGAGAGCCCTCAGTGGGATTGCTGGTATTCACCATGGGGTTGTGGGTTATGAGCTGTGAAAAAGCAGCAGTCAGTTATTATGGGGGTGAGGGGGGTAAGGGGAATGCCTCTGGATATTCTCACAAACCCTAGCTCTTCCATACATTTCCCTGAGCCATGGTAGATGTTTTAAGTCTACTTCAGTGTTGAGCTCTCAGCAGCTTCTGGATTTCTGCTTTGGTACATTTTGAGTACCTCAGTGTCTGTCTCCATCACCCTGGTGCTGATTGTCAGGCTGGCCCATGGAAGCAGCACTCTTGCTCATCTTGCCAATTCCTCTAAGGTTTCACCAGGGCCCTGGCTCATGAGTGAGGGGTGGTTTATCTCCTTGATTCTGTTGTGGTCCCAAGTTGAGCACTCCTCAAAGAACAGAAGACACACACGATAATGCAAGTCACACAGCGAGGTTTATTTCCAGCATGCTGGAGGTCCATGTCTTGGCTAAAAAAGTTGAACCTCTGACCAAGGACCCACTTCGGCCTTCTTTACTAGGTTTTTATATGTTTGAGTTTACAGGCATGTGACATTTCACAGTTATCTATTATTTTTATGGCACACAGGTGGCTGTTTGAGGTTAAAAGCATGAACACGTCACACTTATCTACTATCTTCATGGCACACAGGTGGCTTATAACCTTTTAACTCACATCCTGGCCACATCTAGGTGGTCACTCTAATCTCATGGCAAACATCTGGTTGTCTATTTACAGACATTCCTTTAAACTCAGACCTTTACCAGTGATGATTCTCTTTCTTCTGAGAAGGGAGTAGGGGGCTTTTCATACAGCTGTTCCTTTGATCTGTCAAAGCTAATTATGATGCTGAGTTGCCTGTCCCCAACAATTCCTGCTGCCTTCTGAAATAGAAAAACAGATGCTCTAATGGAGAGTGAGATCAGTGTAGGTTAAATGGGATAGCATTGCTGATTAAGAGAGAATTTGATTGGTGTAGCCTCTCTTTTGGTCAGAGAATAGTGGGGGCTTCTCATTGGAGTCCATGCTCTTGGTCGACATAGAATTCTGACTTGGTTTCCAGTTCCAGCTATGAGTCACTTTCTACTGAGCAGATCTCTTAGCCAACCTACTTGGGCTTCTTGCCACTATTGCACAAGTGTGTGCTTTTTGTCAGACTGTTTGCTTTCATATAGCAGTGTTCCCTACTTGCTCACAGCATTGTTGGCCTCTTTCCCCCAGAAGCCCATGTTGAACTTTTCAGCAGTATAAATATGCCTTCCTTCAGATTCCAGCTGGATCTCTCCATGTTCTGTGTCAGCTGCATGAGGTGTCTTCAACAATAGGGTCTTACCTTTTACCTTAGGTGGGTAATCAAGTGCTTTGACAGAAGCCTGCTTTGTTTGGGGGCTTTTGTTCAGGGCTCTCAGCTCAATGTGGGTTGTAACCTATTTCTGGTACTGGGAGTTATAAGACAAAGCCAAATGTTTTAGGGTTAGGCTTCATCCCACCCTCTCCAGGGCCTTCTTACCCGATGATCCCCACATACTCCTTTTGATGGTTATATCTTTTAGTCTGCTATCCAGGAGGAAAGTTTCTCTGATACTAATTCATTTTGGATATAGTTTTGTGTATATCTCCCTCACTCCCACCCTCTCAACACCTCCCCCAAATACTTCCTTCCTTATTATCTGTCTCTCTAGTTGCCTGTCAGGTATGCCTACAGCTGAAGCTATTCCAGGTTATACAAATGAGGGAGCTACAAATGAGGGAGAACATGCAGTTTGTTTTTCAGTGATTGTGTGAGTTTGCTTAATATGATGTATTCCAAGCCCTTCCATTTTCCTACAAATTTCTTTTTTTTTCTACAAATTTCGTTATATCATTGTTCTTTACTGCTGAGTAGAATTCCACATCTTCATTATGCAATCATCAAACAATGGGCATCTGGTTTGATTCCAGTTCTTATTGATTGTGAATTGAGCAGCTATACACATGGTTGAGCAAGTGTCTCTGCAGTGAAGAGTGGAGCCTTTAGGGTAGATGCCCAGAAGAGGAATATCTGGGTCAGTTGGTAGCTCTATTCTCATCTTCAGAAGTCTCCATATTGGTTTCCATAGTGTTTGTACAAGTTTGCATTCCCACCACAACTGTACCAACATTTATTGTAGATTCATTTTTTTAATGATTGCCATCCTGACTAGAGGAAGGTAGAATCTCATAGGTAGTTTAATTTGCATTTCCCTGATGGCTAAGAATGTTGAACATTTTCTTAAGTGAGTATTAGCCATTTGTATTTCTTCCTGTGAGAATTCCCTGTTCAGTTCTCTGCCTCATTTTTTGGAGTGGATTTTTTTATTTCTTATTGCTTTGTTTTTTAATTCTTTGTAGAGTCTAGATATTAGACCTCTGTTAGTGGTATAGCTGGTGAAGAATTTCTCCCATTCTGTGGGCAGTCTGTTGGCCCTGTTGATGTTATGTTTGTTTGTACGAAAACTTTTTAGCTTTATGAAATCCCACTGGTTGGGGCTGGAGAGATGGCTCAGTGGTTAAGGCACTTGCCTCCAGTACCTAAGGCCCCGGGTTCAATTCCCCAGGACCCACATAAGCCAGGTCCACAAGGTGGTGGCCCTGGTGTGCTCTCTCTCTCTCTCTCTTTCTCTCTCTCTCTGTATCTCTCTGCTTGAAAATGAATAAATAAAATATTTTTAAAAAATGAAATTCCACTGGTTGAGTGATTGTTTCATTTCCTGGGGTTACTGTGGTATTTTTCAAGAAGCCTTTCCCTTCTATATCATGGAGTGATTCCCCTGTTATTTATTCCAGGTATGTAAGAATTTTAGGTTTTATGTTGAGGCCTTTAATTCATTTGGAGTTTATTTTGTGTATGATGAGAGGAATGGGTCTAGTTTAATTTTTCTACCTGTGAATATCTTTTTAAATTAATTTCTTTTAATTTTCTTATATACTTCGATACCCAGGAAAGCCTGGGAATTGTTGAGAAATGAGAGAGAACCATGACTTCCATAATCAGTTTGTTTCCTCAAATTATATTTTTGGCTTTTCTTTCCTTTTTTGGTGATCATCAAAATACAGAATGGGGTGATTAGCACAAAAGCGACATATAAATTATTAGTTTAAATATTAGTAGAGAAAGGTTATATAGTTTATGAGTATGCTATAATTCTTAACACTTAAAGAGTACTATTCAATATTTTTAAATAGAATGATACATTAAATATGGACAAATGTCATGAAGAGGAATTTTAAAAAAAGAACAAACACAAAGGAATATAGCATACTCTATGTTTAAATTTACAATTAATAGCTATCAAAGCAGAATTTCCAATTTCACCTATCAGATTGCCAAATATTAAAAATTAGTCATAGAGTTCAGTTTTTATTTGTTGGAGGAATAGGTAGTTATTCTTACAAAATAGGTGGTATCAATTTATAATTTTTATTAGGATTAACTATATATTAAAGTGTACTCATGTATTTATATAGAAAACATTGAAATCTTCATATACATCAAATTTTATTTCTAGCAATAAGGACTATAGAAATAAATAATAAGTATGTAAGGCCATCCTTACTCAAACTCATGGTAATCAATGCAAAATAAAAACACCTAGCTAATTACCAAAGCTGGTCTGGATAGCCAGCATCCTAAGCAATTTAAAAGAGCAAGATAAATCTTGTACCAACACGAGAGGTTAACTTTAAAACACAAGCACAAAGAAAGAAGCCAGGTGGTGTAGAATCCTGAAGTGCTACAAATGACTTTCAGGGTTATTGTATGTATATCCATAATCTTCATTGTCCAATGGTCTCTGTGATCCTGTATGTATATAAACATTTTCTGCTGTTAGCAGTTGTTATGAAAGCAATATGGTGACACATCAAAGAGAAGTCTTATCTTTTGGTGATACTTTCCAGGTTATAAGGCAATATTAAGCTGTTAAACATATAATGTAAACTAAAATTTTAAATGCATGGCTTTTTTATAATAAAACGTTGGAATAATAACACTACCCTATGACACATTATTTTATCAAGGTGCCTTATTTAGAATATGCCTATGACAACTTTGAAACCAATTAGATCTATTTCTCAGCTATTATGTCTACAGAAATTATTAGCTCTCTTCAATGAAAAGAAAGCATTTAAAATGTGACGTTTTACAAGGTCATATTATTTTCTTCTCCAGGTTAGATGTACCCAATTTCTGAAACACCACGGTTTCCAATCTCACCAACATTTCAGTCACCCTCTAGGTATAAATCACCTTTCAGGAACTCTTAAAATGCAGCCTACAGAACTGAATATAATATTCAAGGCATGGTCTGAACCATTCAGATTCTTGTGAAACTATTACCACCCTTGAACATGACTCTGTCTCTGTTAATGCACTTTAAGGATGCATTAACTTTTTAAAGCTTCTGTTAACACTGCATTGGCTTGCACAGAGCTGGTATTCAAATAAAACCACAGGAGATTTGTCATAAACTTCCCCATCCTGTAAATGTGCAATAAATAAGAATTTACAATTGCCTAGTAAAATTCCATTTTATTAGTTTCAGTTCATAGTTCCAACCAGGAAAGAGCTTTTTTAGCTCGCTAAACTCATAGCCTCCTTTGTAGCTTCGCTTTCCCTAAGAAGTACTAAGCTTTCCTATTTTCCTCACTCACCTTTGCTCTAACTGCGGAACAGAGTCAGGAAGAGTCCCAGTTAGAGAAATCCCAGAGATGCTTCCATACTATCTATGCATTGTTGGTAAATTGGACTTGGACTGGAGGTCTCTTCATATTTTCTCATTGTGTCTATAGAGATATTGAAATTCTTCATGGAATGTAAATATATGTAAATATATACACAATTTTCTTGGTCTTTTTTAAGCATCTGCTTTTGATATGCAAGACATATGATGAGCGAGGCATATGATAAGCAAAGCTTTTGATATGTGGGCAGAAAGGAATACAATATAGTAACACTTGTCTGGTCCTCTAGATATGTAAGTACTAGATTTTGTGAACCTGAACATCCAATTCCTACTCATTTGCATAACTACAATGGGAAATTTTTCTTGTCAATTTCATTTGAGTAAACCAGCTGTAGTCATGTACCTCTGCCCTATAAGGTTCAGGAGAAACAGTCTTCAGCTAAATGGCCAGTGGTGAGTGGTAGTTACAAGCACAGGTCCATGAACCAAAGGTTCGTGGAATTAAAACCCAGCCCCACTGCTCAGATCATGTAACCTTGAGCAAGTTATTCAAACACACTATATATGCCTTTGTTACTCTCAGTTTTTTTTTTTTTTTTGCTTTGGTTTGGTTTTTCAAGGTACAGTCTCACTCTAGCCAGGTGATCCTCCTACCTCTGCCTCCAAAGTGCTGGGATTAAAGGTGTGCACCACCATGCCTGGCTGTGTTACCTTTTGAAATGAAAAGAACAACTTTCCTGAAAGGAATAAAATGAGTTACATGTGTAAAAGACCCAGAAGGACTACTGACACTGAGAAAGTACTAAGTTAAGTCTAATTGTTAGCATTATTGCAGCCTTTTCAAAATGAAAGTACCATTTTTTAGTCACTGCAAAGAAATTGTAATGGGGTGATCTGCGGGTTAGAATTTAGATAATGCCCAGCAAAAATTCCAATGCACCCCAAAGTTTAAAGAGTATCTGAGTACTTATCTACAAAGTTAAAGAATTAAAATCATAGACAACAAGATAGTAAGGTATAATGGGAGACTTTATTATTTAAGAGAACATGGGGAGTTACAGGGTTCCCCAGCAACCAGTGTGGGGAGAAAAACGTGTTGAGTTTAACAGAACTTATGTTGTTTAACTAAATAAGCAGCAGAAGAAAAGATAACAGAGAGCTCCCATCATAAAAAGGAAAGGTTCATAAGGGAAAAAATATGGAGCCTTCTCCCACCCCAGCCATTAGCTGGGGTGGGGTAGGCCTTATCTTCCTAAGGCCGGGAAAGCCAGAGGTCCTTCTGCTAGCCTGCCATGTGGGGAAGAGAGGGCTTTCTTCTAGAGAAGTTAATTTAAGTTTTCCCCAGGTGAGTCAGAGAGAAAGCTGATTGGTTCATATCTGACCAATCAGTTTTAGCACCTAGGTTGTAGCTCTAACTAGACACCTTCCACTCAAGGGGAGGGGGTTTTCTGCAGACTCCTGACCCATCAATAATAATTATTAAGAATAATTCCTTATTACATTAATAAATTCTTTTTTAATTAAAATAATGAACTTTATTAAAAATTTACATATCCCTTACCCTCCTTTGTCCTCCTCTTTCATTCCTTCCTACTGAACCTCTCTTCTCTCCTGTTATCTCCTGTAAGGGATAATTCTGACATATGGCTTGTTCTTAATTTTTTTTCTGTGACTCACAAACATCTGCTAAGGCTTTGTAAGGCTTATATACACTGACACAGCCCCATATTTCTATCTAGTCAGTAAAGGTGTATGTGTTTTCCATTAGTATTGTTTTTATTAAGCTGAAAAGATTGTTGGACTATACACACATAAAAAGATACAAGACCGATATATTGCAAAGGAGGTAAAAGGCTCTCTGTGGTGCTCTGAATGTTAAAGGGTCAGGTAGGAACATGTGCACCACCCACATTCTCTCCACAGCTCCACCACTGGAAACACTATAACTTAGCATGATAACCAAGGTGCTCTGGCATGGTAGATGGTTGCTCCGCTATACTGTTTCCTCAGGAATCTACTCTGGAAGATTCTCTCTCACATACCTGTTTATTCGGCCAAGTTTCTGGTGAGCTGTTGTTGTCAACCCTTCTACTCTCTGGATGCCTGCTATTTCCAGTAACTCCTTCATATGTTTTAATTATTTCATAAGCTAAAACATAAAATGAAGAATATAAAGCTTTTGGCAAGGAAGGGAACTGCTTCCAGAAAATACAGAGAAATTTTTAGAATTAATTGCTTGATCTTAATTAGAAAAATGTAAGCTTTTAAGGTACAGGGCTATTGAAAGCCTGATTTTGTTTGCATACATTATGTGACTATGACAACAGAAACTCCAAATCAAGGTTATTTCATGTGCTTCCGATAGAAAATATCTCAAACTTTTCTTCAAATACACATTAGTTTCTTATCATCAGTCAGGTAAATTATACCCTTAGTTTTAGACCCAAGTAAAAATGGCCAGGATAATGTTTTTCTATTTATCAGTTTCAAAAACCTCTCAAACCTGAAATGAGAAATGTCTTACGTAGTATCAAGAGATACAATGTATTTATAGTTTTTTTTTTAATTTTCGGAAACTAACATATTGCAAATAAACCACAACAATTCTTGTATCCTTGATCCTTGAGCACAACTTAAGAGGAAAGTCATATGACCATAGGAAAGCAAATAGAACACTATTTTACAGTAATCAAAATCACCTAAAAGTGAAAGATTCTGTAATTTAGTCAATCTTCACCAGTAACGGGGAGAGTCTACCCCAAAACCACTGTGGTTCTTTTAAATGTATTCAATCAGAAGAAGTTTGATAAAATAAAATCTGAGGTTTTGTTTCTGATTCTTGAATTAATGATGCACCCAGAACATATACATATTTTTCCACTTAGGTTAGCTGTGGTGTGTGTACAAAAGTCAATTCAAAAATGGACCACAGATTTTAATCTAAAACGTGAAACTGTTATGGGAACCTGAACCTATGTCAAGATATAGACATAGGCTAGAATTTTCTGAAAATGACTCCAGTAGCACAGAAGAGACTCCATGGATGACAAATGGAATTATATGGAATTTAAGGGAAATATTAGTGGAATGAAAAGACAAACTTTAAAATGATAAAAATTTTAAATGGGAGGTTAATATCTAGAATATATAAAGATTTGCAAAACAAAACAAACACCAGAAAACAAAACTTCCAAGCATTCAGCAGTAGTCTACTGAAATGTACAAAATGTTCTCTGAATAAGCAGCACAGATGGCCAGTGAGTACTTTTCAAGTGGTCAGCATCTATAGTCATTAGTGAAATGCAGGTGAACACTACTTGGCTATTTCATGTCACCCCAGTAAAAATGGCTAAAGTTGAGTAACAGACAACAACATATTCTGGGAAGGTTGTGGGGAGAAGGGAAATTCATTGATTTCGGGAATGTTGACTAGTACAGCCACTACGGAGATCAGTATGGAGACTTCTCAGAAAAACTGTCATAAGACACTGCTACACCAATCTTGGATACATATGCTAAATCATACCACATACTCTAAATCATACTCTAAATACATACATACTCTAAATCATACCACAGAAATACGTACATATGCCTATTTACTGTTGAACTCTTTCAATAGCTAAGAAATGGAACCGGGCCTAGATGCTAATCACTATATAATGACCTAAGGAGAAACGTGATCTATGTGCAAAATAGAATTGTGTAGCTGGAAAGAAGAAGGAAATCATTCCCTTTTAATGGCTGAAACTATAATTTATTATGGTAAGCAATGAGTACCAGGTTTAGATACAAGTTTTCTTCTACAATGTGGATCCTAAATTTTAACTTATATATTTGCAGATGGGGTTATACATCTTAAAACTAGAACAAGCACCAACAGAGGCCAAGTAGGGATCAGAGGATGGGAGAGGAAGTAGAAGGGTAACGGAATACATGGAAGAAAGGAAGGAAGGAAGGAAGGAAGGAAGGAAGGAAGGAAGGAAGGAAGGAAGGAAGGAAGGAAGAAAGAAAGAAAGTTAACAGAGGAGGAATAGGAGTAAAGAAGGGGGAAGATAAGCAACACAAAGTATGCATGAAAATTACCTAACTCATTAGTTTGCATCATAATTATTAGATAAACAAAATAGCTAGCCGGGAGAGATGGCTCAGCTGTTAAGTGCACAAGCCTGACAGCCTGACAGGGCCTGAAACCTCCCAAGTTCGAATCTCCAGATCTCCCATGAACAGCTGGCATGGCTTATATCTGAGTTCCACAGAGGGGAACATATACCAGGGAATCACCCGGCCTTGCATCAAAAAATTAAGCTCATGTATCTGCAAGAGACTCCAGCTCATATAAGAATTGCTGGAAGAGCAATGGAACAGGACACACCATGTTCTGCTCCAGGTCTCAAAGGTGAGCACAGGGGGCACTGTAAGGAGACACACATGCATATACCCTCACACATATACCATATCACATACACACACAGCAGATAGAGTGGAAAGAAAAAGAATGTAAAACCATAGCTAACCTCCTTTCCAAGTCACACCAAACACTACTTTGTTTTTTTTTTTTTTTTTCCAGGACTGGTGATTGGACCTAGGCCCAGGGCATGCTATGCAAACATTCCACTCCTAAGCCACACTTCCATCCCCACTGTATTGAAAATGTATCAACCTTCATAATTTCTATCTATGAACTATAGAGACTGATAGCATGATAAAAAATGGGCTGGTACCTTGTTGAGCTATGCTTCTCTTTGCCTTCCCAATCATCAATTAAGTCCTCACAATAAATACAAACTGATTATTTCATACCTAATGGATAATATATCCTATAAGGACTTAATTTTACTACTTTTTTCCTGGCTGGACTCTAAAATAGTCCCTAGAAGAAATGAGGATCTGTTCTAATCACTAGATCTGAAGATTGACTAATATATTTCTTTTTAAAATTTATCTATTTATTTTCATGCAGACACACACACACACACACACACAGAGAGAGAGAGAGAGAGAGAGAGAGAGAGAGAGAGAGAGAGAGAGAGAGAGAGAGAGAGAGAGAGAGAGAGAGAGAGAGAGAGAGAGATTGAGAAGGCACACCAGGGCCTCTTGCCACTGCAAAAAAGCTCCAAGATGTATGCACCACTTTATGCATCTAGCTTTACGTGGGTACTGGGGAATCAAACCCACGTTGTTAGGCTTTTCAGGCAAGTTCCTTAACCTCTGAGCCATCTAACCAGCCCTGAGTGAAATATTTCTATTGCAAGACTTTCAAAGTGATTAATTTCTAACACACAATTCAGCAAGTTTTGGATGAGTAGTGTACATTTATACTGATAGGAATTAATTAAGTATCCTCTCCTCCTATTCCCTCTTTTTCCTTCTTAGTCTATCCTTTTGTTTTGAAAAGTAAGAGACAAGACAGATGCTTCTGCCTCTGAAGTAACATATCTACTTCTGGATAATATATCATGAAGTTAATGAGGTGACAGAGAGATTTCTGATTACCTAGAACCTAAATTTGGTCCTTGAGAGATTCAGAGTTATGTAAGACTCATTTCAAAGTTTCCATATATGTGCTAATGATGTCAGGATTTCAAGAATATCATCAACCTACCACTTTTGAGATAATAGTGCCATTTGTCATCTTGAATCTACTTTTACTCCACATCTACACTTTCTGCTATAGTTACTGTGGTATTTTTTTCCTGGCAAATTTTCCTTATTGTTTAAGGATTGTTCAAGCCCTTCACTCATAAAAGATGATTATCTAATTGTCTTTTCACCAAGAGAAAATGAGTGGTGAATCATTTTCAATTTCAGATACACACTGATGTCTCACAGACACAGGCGGTTAGAGAACAGTTATGTAATCTTAGAGTCATAAAAACTTATTCAACCATTCCTGATTTCTAAGTAAGTTCAAAAAATATTTTGATAAAAATTACGCTTTTGATTCTAAATACACCATGGGACTAAGAATCTATTTTTAGCCTTGGAAATGATTCTGAATGTTATGAACATGAATAGAGAGAATACATTTTAGAAGTTGTCGATGGCACTTATGCCAATGGGCACCAAAAGAATTCAACTCTAAATTACAAAAGTGATACAGATAGAAATCTACAAATAAAATGAACTATTAGCAACATTATTCTTTTCATTTCCCAAGTTCTTATTAGTAGCATTAAATAACACTACGTAATACTCCACATTTTTACTCTTACACTGGGGTTGATGAAAAGAATTAAAAAGTAGGTATTCAAAAGACAGAAAGTAGATAAAGAAATCACAGTGAATGTATGAAGGTTATATTGATTATCAACTTGACAGAGCCTAGATTCATTCACTTGTGAGGGATTACATAAATTAGATTAGCCTCTGGGTATGCATGTGAGGGATTATCTCTTCATTCCTTGGGCTAGGGGAGAGATGGCTGAGAACTGGCAGCTCTGGCTTCCCCACTGTGGGCTCCATGCAATCAGCTCTACTTCAAGCTCCTCCCATCGTTCTTTCAACACCATGTGGACACCCTGGAACTGTAAGATTAAGTCCTCCACCCTTAAACTGATTTTTTTTCAGGTAATTTCTTCCCTGCAACAAGAAGGTAACTGATATAGAAATTTGATGTCATGGAATGGAGCCCTTGCTGTGAAAAACCTGACTGTGTGGATCTGGCTTTGGGGAGGAAAGTGGAAGAGTTTGGAACTTTGAGATAGAATAGTCTTAGTACTGCAAGAGTTTAATAGGCCATTGTTGTGGTAGCTTGAAAGATAAGAATGCTAAACAAGACATAGGCAGTGGAGGCCTGGATGATGAGGTTTCAGAGCAGGACAAGTACTCTATTAGGAACTTGGCTAGTGGTAGTTCATTGTCAAAGAAACTGGCTTCATTCTGCCCTTGTCCTGAGAGGTTGAATGATGCTGAAGAATGTAATGGGCAACTTGGTGGAGAAGATCTCTTTCAGATTGGTGTTGAAGAGTGGGTGTAATTGGTAAAGAGATGAAAATCATGGAATATAAGCCTCATGTGTTGCACTAGATAATTGGAAAAGAATCCTAGCATAAAACCCACCCATCAGAGGCTTTGCCTTGTGAAATTCCAAATTCACTTGAAGAAAGACACCTAAACTCAGAGGGTTCCAAGCTCAGGTACATTTTCTAGGAAAATATGTCTGAAAATATATCTGGAAGGCATAGAGAGGGTACCACAGCTGTGGTCCAAGAGGCCCAGCTACATTCCAAGCTGGAAACAGAACTTGGAAGCATTTTCATTGAGGGAATGGTTTTGGAGTCATGAAAGATGCAAGACTGAGGATATCAAGGACTATTCACCATGATTCCAGGGAGCCACTGAGATCAGGGCTGAAGCCCTTGCAAGAGTCCTGGTGAGACCACTGCAGGTAATTGTGAAGTTGAACCAAAAGTTGCAGTGGAGACCCCAGGATGTTGGAGATGTCAGAGACATGATTTCTACCAAGTTAAAGCTGTGGATTCAGACTGGAGCTGCCCAAGAGAGGCCTGGCTGGCAGGGTGGAGCTATCCAGCACTTTGGATTCTAGATGACACCATCATGACTCCCAGATGCCAGACATGGAGCTGCAAATTTGACAAAAGCTGGTCTTGCTTTTGTATGAACCCATTGTTCCCTTTTGGTTTGGGAATTTTGGGGCCATTGCATGTCACCAGCATGTAACTCATTTTTGATGTCATAGGAACTCACAGTTTAATTTAAAAGAGTTTGCCTGGGTTTCGGGTAAGACTTGACACTTCTAACTTGAAAAAATTTTGAAATGGTTAAAAACTATGAGGATTTTTGAAGTTGCCATGAATGCGTGTTGCATTACGGGATGGCCATGTACCTATTGAGGTGAAAGGTTGTAACTTGAATGTGTTATGGTGTGTGTCAAGTTGATAAGGGATGGACCTCGGATGGTTTCTGTTGATCATCAACTTGACAGGATCTAGAATCACCTTCAAGGGATTGCTCAGTTAATTTATCCTCTAGGAATGCCTGAGAGGGATTATCCTGATTAGATTAATTGAGGTAAGAAGACCCACCCTAATTGTAGGCAGCACCATTCATGGGCTGGTGTCCTGCACTGTGTAACAAGGGAAGAGCTGGCTGAGTACAAGCATTTATTGCTCTCTGCTTTCTCACTGTGGCCTAAATGTGACCAGGTCTGCTTCAAGTTCCTGCTGCCATGCCTCTTCCCTTCCAGACTGTGAGCTGAAACTGTAAACCAGAATAAAACTTTTCTCTTTTTTTTAAATAAAACTCTATTTTATTTTATTTATTCATTTTCAAGCAGAAAGATAGATAGATAGAGAGAGAGAGAGAGAGAGAGAGAGAGAGAGAGAGAGAGAGAGAGAGCACCACGGCCACCACCTTGTGGGTCTGGCTTATGTGGGTCCTGGGGAATTGAACTCAGGGCCTTAGGCACTGGAAGCAAGTGCCTTAATAGCTGAGCCATCTCTCCAGCCCACTTTTCTCTTTTAAATTGATTTTTGTTAGGCATTTTGTCCTACTATTAAGAAGGTGACTAATAGGGAATGTTCACAAAGATGTAAACAAATCAGGATATTTAAATGAAATTTAAATATTTCATTTGCTCAAGAAGTCTTTAAGAATAAAGAAAAACGGCTCATATTAATTTAGACCTTTACATTAATTAAACTGCCACTGGAGGAGGGTAACTAAAGGAAAAACTCCTACTGTGAAGACTTAATAAGACCAAAGCTGCATAGCAGCATAAGCAGATTTTATAAATGATTTCTTTGTCCCACACCTTTATTGACCCTATCCTTGGGGGATAATCAGCTCCTGGTTGTTGAGATCAGCTTTGCTCAATTCACAAATTAATTTTACATTTTGACAGAGGGAATCAACCCATATTTCATTTTTTTTGAATTAAATAAATAAACATGTCATAGTAATGGTCATTAATTAGAGTCACCAGAAGTGGTTGTTCCCTTCATAATTACTGTCAATATTGGGCAAAAAAAAAAAAAAAAACACCTAGGAGGGTTAGTTAGAGATATAAGTGTTAAAAATTTCTTAGCACCTGGGGTTCAGGGATATTGGCCAAATTCTGATTTAGGCCTTCAGCCACCCACATGTCACCTGTGACAGGACTCGGCAGTACCAGTGAGAAGGAAGGTGACCTACCACAAAGCCATGCTCAGTGGGACCCCGAAGCATCTGGACCATGGACTAGAAACAAGGTAGATTTGCCTCTGAGGTTTCAAACCCACAGCCTATATTTCTATTAAAAAATATTACAAACAAGAATATTCCTACCACCAGTAGATATATTTAGGCAAGACTAAAATTTATGTGAATGATGTCTGCTCACTATATCACTTTTGGTAATTTAATATCCCAGAATGGGGAAATGTCACGTGAAAATTTTCTAATTAATCATTTAGCATTTACCTCCTCATTGTTGGGATAAAACACCCCACCAGAAGAAGCTTATGGAAGGAAAGGATATATTTCAGGCTTATAATTTTTTTGTTTTAATTTATTGTCCATAATGAGTTACAACATTTAGTGGGCAAACAATGAGTTGTTATCCCCAATTCCCCTCCGCACTCCGCTGGATAACCTCCTCCATGGGTCGTCTGGATCAGTCCTTGTGACAGGGGACCATGGATAGCCTAGTATTCAGCCAGGTACTCCTGGCCATGCCTCTGGATAATCTCCCCCACCACGACTCTAACAATCTTTCCGCCCCCTCTTCCGCATAGTTCCCTGAGTCGTGGTGGATGAGTATTAAGGCTGCTTTAAGGTTGTGAGTTTAGGGTTCTTTGTGTCTAAGATCTTTGGTTTCTGCCTCACTGGCTTATCCTGTGTTGATTTAATGGCTGTGGCTGTGGGCCCCTTATTCATCCCGTCATTCTCTGCGGGTTCCATTTGGATCCTCCACGATATGACTGTGGTGGCTCCTCTCTTGCCAGAATCTCAGCTATTGGCCTACGGTCGGTTGGTAGGGTTAGATGGGCCCCAGCTCTCTCGCTGCATCCTGAAAAATATAAACACAACCTCCATCGGAGAGTGAGATCAGTGTAGGTTAACAAATATACACAATTCTGGATTACCTAGATTCTATTTTTAGTAGCCTCCCTGTCACTCGCTCCCATAGTGCATCTTGTTTTGGGAGCCCAAAAGTACGGGATCCAGTGCCTATCGCCCTGAATCCCTAGTTCCAAACAAGGCCCCCCCCCCTCACTGAGTGGAAAATTGGCCGAATTAGAAAGCTGTTGATTGTCTCCCCCAGGCCGAGGCTCCTCCATTACACCAAGTGCTCCTTTGTTGGTTCGCTGTTCCCTCCCAGTAGGAGGTGTGGTCAGCCTACTCATGGCCGCAGATTGTGTTTCGTGTCAATCGTCTCTGTTTACTCCAGCTGTCATTGATCAGTTTCTCCTGGCAGCCTGTACAGTGCCTTCCAACACTACACTAACTGCCTTCTGGGGGCTGGATACCATTCTGGACGTTGAAGGGTTTCTCGATGCTGATCAATGCAGTCTGTGGTTTCTTCAGTAACAGGGTTTTGCCTCAAGCCTGGGAAGAGCACTCAAGAGCTTCGACAGAATTCTATCTTGTTGTTGGAATCTCATGAGTCACTTTGGTCAACAGCTCATTGAGGGAAGGAACCAGTGGTTGGAACCAGGGGTTGTCAGGCTGATCTAATTATTCACAGGCTTAGACTCTCTCCCCTACTACTAAAGGCCCCTCTTGCCAGGCGACGCTCACTACTTTCACAATAGGTTACAGTATGCTCGTAAGGATTTTATAGTTTTGAACCTAATATGGTTTATCCTCATGCTTATGCCATTCCCCTTCCCCCATCCCTAACCCTCATTTATAACTTCTCACTTCTTTCTACTAGTCTGCATAAAGAAAACGGTTATCCTGGTTAAGGACCACATATGAGGGAGAATATGTGGCATTCTATTCTCTGTTCTTTTGAGTGATCACTTAGTAAGATCTGCTCAAAGTCAGACCATTTATTCCTAAATTTTGATATTTCATTTTTCCTCTCAGCTGAGTAAAATTCCATCGTGTAAATATACCACAGTTTCTCTGTCCATTCCTCCATGGATGGGCATTTGGGCTGATTCCAATTTTTGGCTATTATGAATTGAGCTGCTATAAATATAGTTGTACAAATGTTTCTGCGTCGAGATGTGACATCTTGTGGATAGATGCCTAGTAGAGGGATAGCTGGGTCCATTGGAAGGATTATGTCCATTATGCTCAGAAGTCTCCACACTGCTTTCCATAGCAGTTAAACAAGTTTGCAATCCCACCAGCAGTGAATGAGGGTTCCTTTTTCCCCGCATCCTCGCCAGCAATGATTATTGTTGGTTTTCTTTATGATTGCCATTCTGAGAGGGGTAACGTGGTATCTCATGGTAGTTTTGATTTGCATTTCCCTGATACTTAAGGATGTTGAGCACTTTCTCAGGTGAGAAAAGGCCATTTGTGTTTCCTCATCTGTGAATTCTCTGTTGAGATCAGTGCCCCATTTTGTGAGGGGGCAGTTTTCTTTTTTGTTATTAATTTTTTTGAGTTCTCTGTAGGTTCTAGAAATTAGGCCTTTGTCTGAGTTGTAGATGGAGAAAATCATCTCCCAGTTTGAAGGGGATCTATTGACTTTGAGAACAGTGTTTTTGTCTGTATAGAAGCTTTTGAGCCTGATCAGGTCCCATTGATTAAGTGACTGTTGCACTTCCTGGGCTACTGGGGATTTGCTCTGGAAGTTGTTCCCTACTCCTATCTCATGTAGGGTTCCTCCTACTTTTTCTTCCAGGGTGTTCAGGGTTACAGGCTTGATATTGAGGTCCTTGATCCATTTGGAGTTGATCTGTGTCCATGGTGAAAGGAGTGGGTCTATTTTCATTTTTTTTTACACGTGTTTATCCAATTTGTCCAGCACCATTTGTTGAAGATGCTATCTTTGGCCCAGCATACATTGTTGGCACCCTTGTGGAAGACTAAGAAGCTGAAGTTACTTGTATTAAAGGCTGGGTCTTCAAGTCTATTCCACTGGTCAGACTGTCTGTTTTTCTGCCAATACCATGATGTTTTAGTTACTATGGCTTTGTAGTGTGTTTTAAAGTCAGGTATGGTGATACCTCCTGCATACTTTTTTCTGCTCAGAATAGTTTTAACTATTCGAAGTCTATTACCCTTCAAAATAATTTTGGAGATTAATTTTTCAATGTCTGTGAAGAAGGAGGTTGGGATTTTTATTGGCATCTCATTGAATCTGTAGATTGCTTTTGGCAGGATTGCCATTTTCACTATATTGATTCTCCCTATCCATGAGCATGGAATGTCTTTCCATCTCGTTACATCCTCCTCTATTTCCCTCTTGAGTGTTTCAATATTTTCCTTATATAAGTCTTTCACTACCTTGGTTAGTGATATTCCCAGGTATTTAATTTTACTTGAGGATATAGAGAACGGGACAGTTTCTCTGATGTCTTTTTCCGAATGCTTGTCTTCCGTATATAGAAAGGCTACTAATTTTTTGTGTGTTAATTTTGTATCCTGCCACTTTGCTGAAGGCATTGATCACCTTCAGGAGTTTGCTAATTCTGCTCTTTGGGTCTGATATATATAACATCATGTCATCTGCAAAGAGGGATAGTTTGACTTCTTCCTCTCCGATTTGTATCCCTTTTATGTTGTTCTCTTGTCTTATTGCTTGGGCTAGAATTTCAAGCACTATGTTAAAAAGCAGTGGTGAGAGTGGACATCCCTGTCTTGTCCCTGAGTTAAGCGGGAACTCCTTGAGTCGTTCCCCATTGAGGATGATTTGTGCTTTAGGAGATCTGTATCTTGACTTTATCATGTTGAGGTATAGGCCATCTATGCCTATTTTTTCCAGGGTTTTGAACATGAAGTGATGTTGAATTTTTCAATAGCCTTCTCTGCATCAATTAAGATGACCATGTGGTTTTTGCGGGTGAGTTTGTTAATGTGGTGAATTATATTTAACAACTTTCTTATGTTGAACCATCCCTGCATCCCTGGGATGAAGCCGACTTGGTCAGGGTGAATTGCAGTCTTGATGTGGGTTTGTATTCAGTTTGCTAGGATTTTGTTTAGGATTTTTGTATCCAAGTTCATCAGGGATATGGGTCTGTAGTTTTCTTTTCTTGTTACATCCTTGCCTGGTTTGGGAATTAGGGTGATGGTAACTTCATAAAAGGAGTTTGGGAGCCTAGCCTCTTTTTCTATGTCCCTGACAAGCTTCACAAAGAGAGGTTTCAGTTCTATGATGAAGGTTTGGTAGAATTCAGCTGAGAAACCATCTGGACCTGGGCTTTTCCGTTTCGGGAGGTTCTTGATTACCGATTCAATCTCTGTGATTCTTATCGAATTGTTTAGGATCTTTATCTGCTCTGGTCTTAGCTTTGGAAGTTGGTAGGTTTCCAGGAATTTATTCATTTCATCCAGGTTCTCTAATTTTGCAGAATAGAGGTTTTGGAAGCATGACCTGATGATTCTTCCAATCTCTTCAGGATCAGTAGTGATTTCACCCTTGTCATTTTTTATTTTGTTAATTTGGGCCGCCTCAGTTTTTTTGTTTGATTAAATTGTCCAGGGTTTTGTCGATCTTATTGACTTTTTCAAAGAACCAACTCTTTGATTTGTCTATTTTTTCAATTGTTTTCTTTGTTTCCAAGTCATTAATCTCAGCTCTGATCTTAATTATTTCCTTGCGTCTCGAGCTCCTAGGGTTGGATTTTTCCATCTGTTCTAATGACCTTAGGTGTGAGGATAGTTGGTTGATTTGAGACCTCTCTGTCTTT
>PVHP010022340.1:0-28474 GCA_004024765.1 Zapus hudsonius
CCTTCCCTCTGTCCTCTCCTCTGTCTTCTCTCTCCTTCCCTCTTCCATTCCCCCTCTTCTCCTCCCTCTCCTCCTTTTCTCTTTTCTGACGGTCTCACTGTAAAGTCAACTAGCCTTAAACTCACTAGGTAGTCTAGGCTGGCCTTGAACTTCCAGCAATTGTACCTCCATCTTCCAGCTGCTAGGATTATAGGTATCAGTCACCATGCCTGCATGAGTTTAGATCTTACCTGTTAGGATATTTAGTGCTCTTCAGAGAAGACTTTTCCTCTCAAACCCCATGTATTATCTCTTGTCCCTGTGCCCTAAAAGGCCTCAGTTTCACCAATCCTCTGGTGCTTTCTAACCTATAAGTTCATACAGGTTGATAGATTATAGAGACGTATACACTGGACAAGTAGGGGTGTAACTTAAATTCTTATCAGACCAGGAAAGAGTGTGAGGTGAGCTCGGTGTAAAACTAAAGGTGGCTAGGTCCTTAAGATGAGCCAGAAATCCTAAGCGAGGAGGGATTAAGTGAAAATGTTGACTAATCAAAACATTTTCAAGGCATATTTAGCCTGTATGCTAGAAAATTTCATCTTCACCATAGAGGACAACCCTACAGGACAGCAGAACACTGGTATCCACCTCAGCTGAGGGAACATAAACCAGAGTGAACTGACAGCTTGCTCATAAAACTGGAAAAGTTTTATCTTGTGTTAGAACTCAGCGTTCTACGATGGTGTCAGTTGGATATACATGGTTTCCCAGGATCTGGGAGAATGTACAGTTTTAACTTTTTGGGATTATTAGGGAACAGGATGAGAACAAATCTTGAAGTCGTGGCCCCCACTAAACAGGTTCAGCAACAATGTAAACTGGCAACATTGATTCTCCTTGTCCTTCACCCATAGCAGCTTTTCCCTGTGCCACCTTCTGTCCTGGCTCAGCTGGCTAATTGGGCTGCTTCCACAGTCTGCCTTCTATCGGTAGAGCCATAGTTCTTGTCCTCACTACATACTGGAGTCACTTTATGTGGTAAGTGGAATCATGTCCTCATGCCCTGATCCCAGCTACCTGTTGAGTCCCACTGCAAAAGGGAATTAATGTGGCAGATGGATTTGATATTGCTAATCAGCTGATTTAAAACAGGGAGATTATCCTGGTTTACTGGATTGGGTTCAATGTAATCACTGGGGCATTTAAATAAATAGGAGGAGGCAGAAGTGCCAGTACCCAAGTGAAACAATGTGGGAAGGATTCCATGATCACTGCTGGCTTTGGAGATAGGAGGCCACTAGCCAGGGAAGCTAGAAAGGTAAGAAAATGGAAGAGGTGTTTATAGGGACAAGGCTCTCTTTCCCTCACAGCCTACATTGCTTTAGAATGTAACTCTGTTCACATCTTAATTTTAGCCCAGTGAGACCCATCTTGGATTTGTGGATTCTAGAAATAGAAGAAAATACAATTTTTTTGTTACAACTATTTTAAGTTTCAAGTTTGTAGTAATGTGTTATAGCAGCCCTTGGAAAATGAGTATATGTAGGAAGCTTTCAAGGGTACTGACTGAGGTTGAAGGCTGTGAATTCTGAGAGAAAAGGAAGAAGTTTTCCCCATCAGTGATTACCAGCTTAGCTGTGAGACAAACAGGCATCACTTGGCTCCCTTCTCACTACATGCCAGGCCATTCTCCAGCTCTGCCCTGTGAAAGGGTGTCCTTGGAGTAGTCTGAGGAAGGGAGCTTGCTGCTAATGGTGATTCCCTCAGTAGAGCAGAGCAGCGCCTCTCCCCAGTCAATTGGCCATGAGTGCACATCCCAAGGTCTGCTAAGGAAGCAAACCACTTTTCATATATTTACAATCCAAAAGGCGAATCACCTCCTACTTGTTAAATGAATCCTTTTATCTGCAGCTCACATGAGTCTTAAACCCTAATTGGAACAAGAGGCTGAGTCAGTTTCCATGGTAATAAAGGAAATGCATTTTAACAAAATGTGGCATTATTAATATAAACAACATGCACACAAATAATACAAATATTTTTAGTTAGTTAGAGAGAGAGAGAGAGAGAGAGAGAGAGAGAGAGAGAGAGAGAGAGAGAGAGAGAGAGATTGGAGAGCAAGAATGGGCATAAGATGGACAGGGCTTCCTACCACTGCAAACTCTGGGTGCATGTACCAGTTGTATCTTTAATTCTCCTTTTTCAAATTCAGTAGGGCTTCTCTTTTTTGAGAGGCCATTTCATGGTAGATACTGTGTGTATGTCAAGGTTCTGAAAAGAAAAGTCAGCTCCTGTCCATCCTCTAGCTGCAGAGAAGGTGGTGCAAACTGACAAATTACAGCAGTTCTGGAACTGTGTGTTCACAAAGCATGAGAGTAACATAGATGATGGGAGGTATTTTTCTAGGAGAACAGGCAGGAAAGGATTTGGTTTCAATAAAAACTGTGTTCTTGGGCTGGAGAAGTGGCTCAGCAGTTAAGGGCACATGCTTGCAAAGCCTGCTGCCTCGGTTCTGTTCCCAGTTCTTACGTAAAGTCACATGCACAAAGTGGTGCCTGCCTGCGGAGCTTATTTGCAGTGGTAAGAGCCTCTGGTATGCCCATACTTTCTCTCTCTCTCTCTCTCTCTCTCTCTCTCTCTCTCTCTCTCTCTCTCTCTCTCCTCTCTCTCTCTCTCTCTCTCTAATAGTATTAAAATAAAATAAATTAAAAAAAATTTTAACTGTATTCCTTAAATTGGGTGTTGTGGCTCATGACTAATTCTAGCAACCAGGCTGAGGAAGGATTTCTGTGAGTTCAAGGCCAGCCTGGGTTATAGAATAAATTTCAGGTTAGCCTCAAAAACAAAATATGACAAAAGCAAAATAAACAAAAAGTCTTCATGAGACTCTTCAGTCCTTGGACTTGTTTTTGTAGTTCACGTCTTAGCTGGTTCCCATACTCCCCAGTAGATGGCACTAGAAATCACTTTGACGTTCTATTGTGTACATTAAATTCCTCGTGGAGGGTGAAACAACTTCAAAGTGCTGCTTCACCTGAACATAATTCCAGATTCTTTCTCTCATATTTGAAGACAGTCTCCTATATTGTCTATTTTCCCCACTTCACTAATGCCCTGCCCGCTCTGCTCTGACCTTCACTCATTCTCCCTTCCCCTGTCTTTGGAGCCAGCGCCATTTGCTCCAATCAGCAGCCTCTAATGGTGGAAGCTGGTGTGGGAACAGATGGCTTTGCTCCACATCTCTGATTTTAGAAAGCAGAGCAATGGGCTAATGCTAATCAGCCTCAAAGAAACTTCAAGCTAGAGCTTTGTAAGAAATAAAAATGAACAGTATACATCCAGGGCCAAGCTGACATGCTTGCAAGTTTCCTGCCAATACATAAGTCCTTCCTATTTGTATTTTTATTTTTTCACATGAGAATACACTATGGTAATTGGATGCATGGATACAATGGGTTATAATCAAATCAGGGTAATGAGCACTTCCATCTCATTACACAATCAGTTTTATGTCTTGAGAATTTCATATTTCTTAGAGAAAATCAGGACTATTTTCTCTGTGTTTTGTTGTTCATTATTTCACTTCTTTCTGTCTCCTTTCTTCCTGTCCTTCCCAGTCTCTGGTGACCAGTATTCCAGCCCATTCTTCTCTGTGATTGCCATTTTATTTACACAAATGAGTGACACCTCATGGCATTTGCCTTTCTGTGTATGGCTTATTTCACTTTCACATAATACACCTTCAGTGCCATCCATGTTGCTGTGAAGCAAATGACAGGGTTTCATTTCTTCTTATGGTTGAATCCTATTCCATTGTATGTACAATGCACGAATGTACACATATGTATTGCCACATTTTCCTTACCCACTGGTGGGCAGCTAGATGGGTTCCTCATTTTAGCTGTTATGTATGAGTAGCACTATCTATAATAAACACTGGACTGTCAACACCCAGTAGAGAGTTGCTGGATCATACTGTGGTTGCATTTGTAGACTTTTCATAATGGCTGCAGTAACACTGTGTAAGACTGTCTGCCTCCTCGTCAGCACCTGTTACTCATCTTGATGATACTTGTTCTAGATGAGAAGTTGATTTATATTTTACTGATAGTGATATTCAGCATTTCATGTATTAGTTGGTCATTTGTATGCTTTCTTTTGAGAAGTATCTAGTCATATCTTTAGTCCACTCTTGTTTTAAAATTTATTTGTAAGTGCATGCCACAGCCAATGTGTCTGTGCTCCACCTTCTTTGAGACAGGGTCTCTTCCTGCTGGAAATAACTGCCAGACTGCAAAAGAACATCATACTAGTTTCCAATTCTCCTGGCTCCACTTTCCATTGTCGAAAGACCTTGGGAGCACAGATGTATGTGCCACTTTACATCCAGTATTACCTGGTGTTGGGGAATTAAATCTGGACAGCCAAGCTTTGCTGAGCCATCCACCCAGCCTGACTACACTCCTTTTTTTTGAACCAGGAGTGGTGATTGACATCTATAATCCTGGTGCTTAGGAGCCTGAGGTGCTCATTTGAGGCCAGCCTGGACTAAAGAGTGAGGTTCTGTCTCAAAAAAAAAAATGTAATGAAAAGGAAACTTAAGAAATATTTGTGGGGCTGGAGAGATGACACAGTGGTTTAGGCACTTACCTACAAAGCCTAACAACCCAGGTTCACTCCCCAGTGCCCATGTAAAGTCAGGTGCACAGAGTGGCTCATGCATCTGGAGTCCGTTTGCCATTAGTTCTGCAAATTGCATCCAATTGTGCCTCATATTTAAGACATTTTCCTTCCTTCCTCTCCCTTCCCCTCCCCTCCTCTTCACTCTCCTCCCTTCCTTTCCCCTCTCTTCCCCTCCCTTCCCTCCCCTTCCTTCCCTTCCCACCCCTTTTTTTGAGGTAGGCTCTCACTTTAGCCCAGGCTGACCTGTAACTCATTCTGTAGTCCTAGGGTGGCCTTGAACTCACAGTGATCCTCCTACCTCTGCCTTCTGAGTGCTGGGATTAAAGGTGTGTGACACCATACCCGGCTCTTTTTTTTTTTTTTTTTTTTTTTTTAGGCAGGGTCTCATTCTAGCCCAGTATTAAATGGAACTCACTCTGTAGCTGTAGGGTGGCCTTGATGTGGAGCAGTAGGGGAGGCAGGGAGGTGGTGAGTGCTGCCCCCCATCCTGGGCACTGGCCCAGCTTCCTATGAGCTGCCAATGTCCCCAAAGACAGACAATGGTGATGGTCTGAGTTGAGACCCGAGGGAGGTGTGGGAACCCCTCCTGGGACAGAAAAGAAGGGTCATCTGGGATAGATGCCCTTTGTCATCTGTTTGCCAAGACCACGCATATAAATAGAAAAGACAAATAAGGGAGGAAGGGTCTGCTCAGGAGCTGAGCACATTGGGACTCTCAGGGCCAGGGTCAGATGCGAGGAATGTTCACACAGGCCAAGACAGAGTCTGCCTTTTACTCCCAGAATGCCTCATTTTTCTTATTCTTCCTCTCCAAGTTTCTGTTTTCAAAGTTTCTGTGTTTTCCTCTATAGTTTTCAATCTACCATTTAGTCTCATCTATCATGTATACATGCATACATACATACATGCATATATACATATACGTATGTGTATATTAATGATCTTAGGCATTATAGTTTTCATATTTAGAAGTTATGATTTGGGTTTCTTTATATCAGAGATACCCCACACATATTCAGTCTTCCTTTTCTAAAAGGCTTCTTTAGCACATGAAATACAGTTATAATAATTGCTTTAATACCATTTTCTACTAATTCTATCAGCTGTATCTGGTATACAAAAAGTCCTCAAAAAATGATTATGTCCTGAATCAATGAAGGAGAACATACATGACTGTAGAGCAGAACGCAGTCCCTTTCTTTTAAAAATATTTTAATTTATTTATTTGCAAGCAGAGAAGAGAGAGAGAGAAAGAGAGAGAGAGAGAGAGAGAGAGAGAGAGAGAGAGAGAGAGAGAGAGAGAGAGAGAGAGAGAGAGAGAATATGAATGGGTGCGCCAGGGCCTCTAGCTGCTGCAAATGTATGCCCCGCTTTGTGCATATGGCTTTATATGGGTACTAGGGAATTGAATTCAGGTCATTAGGCTTTGCAGGCATGCACCTTAACTGCTGAGCCATCCACTGAGCCATCCCTCCAGCCCCCATAGTCCCTTTCTTGATGTCTCTCAAGAACCTATCAACAATCCCAAGCTTCTGAAATACCTAGATGCCAATGAAATACCATTCACATCAGTGGCCCTGTGTTTGGCCCACTAGTTCAAGCAGGACCTCTAGCTTTCTTGAGAATCTTCTTCTCATCCCCAAATAGTCTTCTTGCACTTGTAAGGTGTCACAGGGGAATAGTTACTAAGTGCATTGAACTGTTTGGAAAAAGGCACTAACTATAGCTACATCAATTGAAGGTGGTAATTTCTTTGTTCCCTGAAGTCAGAAACCCAAGTTTGAAATTCTGATTATACTAGTTTGGGACTGTAAATGTCACTTGTTAGAAAAAAAAAAGCCATGAAATTAATAGAAAAGTCACTTTCCCCCTAAGACACCTGTAGTAGAAGCAGCTCCTGCTGGCCAGATGATGAGATGATTAAAGGCCTTCCTGGAACACACAGCCATTATAAGGAGGCTCAAGCACTTTCCTCCCAGGAGGCCCTTTGCAGCCCAGTGGGCTGTGGAACAAAAGAGAGCAGCCAGAACAGAAAGTTCTGCCCATCCACCTGCAGAAGCCGTGTCCTTCCGTCATGATCACATCCTTGCTCATTGCTTCGTTCCAGCCCTCAGTTTCCTTTTCTAAAAGTAGACTAAAAGCATCTTGCCTTCCAGGAAGATTCTGTGCAATTATGGATATAAGTTCCTGGAACACTGCTTCAAGGATATGTATTATTAGTCATATAGTTCTCTTTTTCACCCAAACTTCACCCTTCACTTAAGTTTCCTTTATTTCAGAGTTCCTGAATCTGCCTTTTGAAAAAAATTACTTCACCATTTCAACCTCAATTGCCCAATTAACAATGAATTATATATTCTTTTATAGTCACATTCTTAGTCAATGATTATATTGAAAGCTCTGTGTGTGTGTGTGTGTGTGTGTGTGTGTGTGTGTGTGAGCAGTAGGCTAGGTCTTAGATCTCAGTTTATGTTGAATACATTCTAGGAATACAATAAATATTTGGTCCTGTGGTTTGAATGTGTTCCCCAGAGTTCATATATTAGAAATTCATCCTCTAAGTTCATGGTAATGGTATTTGGAAACAGAGACTTTGGGGAGGGTAAATTAGGATTAGATGAAATGACAGTGGAGCCTCCAAGGGAGTTATATAGCTTTCCCTTCACCCTTGGCTATACTGGTAATGTACTGGTGATGTACTGGTGAGCAAGCAGAAGCTTACAGAAGTTAAGTTATCCCAAGATCAGACCTTATCTTGGGATAACTTAATTGGTTGGAGAAACACTTAGCTCTCAACTCCTATTCTCTTGAACCTGTGACTTACTTTTCCTTTACTGTTTCCTTTACTTACCTGTGTATATGAACAACCCAGGGGATGTCGTGATATGGTTCAGGGGGGAGGTAGTTGCTCTAGAGGAGAGAACGTGGGGGAAAGACCACCATGTCAGAGACAGTTCCTTGAACACACACAGACATGCACCATTTTCATTGATTTCTTGAGTCATGGCAGCAAAAATATACCAAAGTCAGTGATAGGAACGCAGGTTGGTAGACAGCAGGGAAAGCCATGAATTGGGGGTTTTGAGGCTGGGGACTCCTCTGTAGGAGCCTAGGATTGCAAACACTTGCACACTTTCCTGATGAGTCTATTTCCAGAGATCTGCAAGGCCTCTTAAGTATCCTGAACATCCCCTGCAAAGTGAACCTAATACTTCACTTTTCATACTGTTTGTCACCTGGGTTGGCAGCGCAGTTAAATAGGATGGATCAGGGAGAGGAAAAAAGATTGTTTTAGTGACTAGAAGAGTCATTTACTCTCAACATGAAAAAAACCTCTCTCTGTTTTGTGAGTCACTTCGTGGCAGCTGTGTAAGGGTACAGACAGGTAGTAATGATGGCTCCTAGTTCCAAGGCACTAATGCACAAGTGTAAATGAGATGTCAGAAGCGCCAGTAATTAAGGCCTCTTTCAAGTAGAATGGGTTTCAAGGGGAAGTCACTCTTCTTGTTCCTGTAATAAATACCAGACAAAAGCAACTTAAGGGAGGAAAGATTTATTCTGGCTGAAAGTTTGGTGACTTATCCATCATGGTGGGATTGGCATGGTGGCAGGAGCATGAAGCAGCTGGTTATAGTGCATCCACAGTCATGATGGAGAGAGGTGAATGCTGGTGCTCAGCCAGCTGTCTCTTTTTTCATGTAGCCTGGGACCCCAGCCAATAGAATAATACCACCTATATTTAGGATGGGCCTTCCCATTTCAATTAACTTAATCTGGACAATCTCATATAGACATACCCAGAGATTTGTTTCCATGGTGATTCTAAATTTAAGTTTTTTTTTTTTTGAAGTAAGGTCTCACTCTAGCCCAGGCTGACCTAGAACTCACTATGTTGTACCAGGCTGGCCTCAAACTCACAGAATTCTGCCAACTGAGTGCTGGGATTAAAGACATGTGTTGCCATGCCTGGCTCATACCATTTTCTTCTTCTTTTTTTTTTTTTTTGGAGTTTTTAGCAGATGCCTGATAAACACTTGGGCATAATGGGGTAGAATGGATCCCTGATTGGATGAGAAGACTGACACAATATGACTTGAAGACATTGTCATCTGGGAATACTAAGACTGGATTAGTTTACATAGAAGATACCATTTTGTGTCAGTTCTAGGGTTAAGGAGCAATGATGTAGATATTCCTTGTTACTATCTTCTTTCCTAAGGGAAGTTTATTTATTTATTTATTTTTTCCCAGAACCTCTTTACCAGTCTGGATTCCATACATGAGAAATTTTGGTTATGAGAAAAAATAAGTCAATTTTCTGGTAAATAATTTTCATTACTTGCAGTCAAGTAATAACATATAATAATAATGTATTATATGCAATATGGTGAAAAATATAAGACCTGAATTTGAATTCCTTTTATCACTTATTATCTGTGAGTCATGAGACAAATGATATAGATTTCAATGAATTTCAATCCTCTCACTTGTAATTGATATTAATAATTCGATCGTAGTAGGTTTTGTGTCGGCGTGAGCACACACTCGCAGCTTTCTGAGTGTGCAACATCATGGTGAGCTTCCCTCAGACTGATGTTGCATGGTGGGAACTAGTTTTGGGGTGTCAGAGGCAGCCCCTCTCTCACTCTGCAATGACTCTCCCCCTGTGGCAAGTATCTGTTGGCTCCGTAGATTGGAACATCCTCTGAACTCTAAATGGAGTCTGTCATGCTTTCATAGCCCTTGAACCCACAAAACCATATGGGCACAGTGAAAGCTTAACGTGCGGCTCTGTGTGGCTATGAGTTATATCTGAGACCAAGCCCTTTGTGCCAAGAATTGGTCACAAGACACTTGGCAGCTCTGGAGGATGAGTGTTGAAGTTCTGGGAGTGCATCTCTGAAGCCCTTGTTCTTACATGGGACGGAAGAAGTAGTCCCCATTTTCCCCACGATCTCCCAAATGTCTTCAGAGTCTTTCTCTCACTCTCTCCCATTCAGGGTCATTTCTTCAGCAAAGCTTCTCTTAGCCACATCCCTGGTTTTCTCTCTTAATCATGCCTTTTCACTTTCTACTAGATCAGGCTACAAAGTTTCCCTATCTTTCTGCATTATTTCCCTTTTAATTATAAATTTTGTCTTTAAATACTTTCCCCTGTCATATCTTACTATACGTGAAGCTGAAAATAATCATGAAACATCAGTAATATTTTCTTAGAAATGTCTTTCACGAGACATTCTAGTTCAGTATTCTTAAATTCTGCCTTTCATAGGAACTTAGAGCAGTCATAGTACTGACTGCCAAGTCTTTGCCACCTTAAGAAAAGCATATCGTTGACATGTTTCTGATACCTCATTCCTCATTCCATCTGATACCTCATCAGAATGGCCTTTCCTGCCCATATTTCTACCAGCATTCTGATCATGACATGTAAGTGATTTCTAAGGAATTTCAGTCATTCTCTACATGTCTTCTCTTCTGAGTCCTCCAGCATTACTCTGAACACTTCATTTTTGGAAAGCTAGGCATTTGTTACCTTATTCCTTTAAACTCTTCCAGCCTTTACTCAGTTCTAGAGTGGCTTCCACA
Source organism: Zapus hudsonius (assembly GCA_004024765.1). Classification (NCBI taxonomy): domain Eukaryota; kingdom Metazoa; phylum Chordata; class Mammalia; order Rodentia; family Dipodidae; genus Zapus; species Zapus hudsonius. Next base: position 10,255 of record PVHP010022340.1, read on the forward strand.
TTTTCAGACATTTCCTGTAGCAACAACTGTTCTTTGTAGCAATTCTCACAGTCTGCATTGTGTTGCTCTAGCAGAATCTGACATACTGGGTAATTTATAAATGATATGCATATGCTCAGTTCTGGAGGTTAGGAAGTCTAGAACACAGCACTGACATCTGGTGAGGGTCTTCTTGTTGCATCATCCCGTGGCAGAAGCTGGAAGGTTAAGAGAGCACAGTACAGTGAGAAAGAAAGAGGCTAAATGTATATCTTAGATATCCACTCAGTGAGATAACTAACCCACTCCTGTAATCCTGCCCTCATGATGTCATCTCCTCTTAAATATCCTACTTTTTTAATACTATTGCACTGGGGACCATGTTTTCAATTCATAGACTTGGGAGAATACATAGAAGCTGTATTATCTATAATGGGTATTAACAATTCCTATTTTACAGAGTTACTGGGAGGATTCAATGAGATAGTACAGACGAGATGATCTAGTCCTGTGCCTAATGCATGGATGGACTTTAATAGATACGTTTTAGTTTTTGAAGTGGGAAATCTTCCTTGAGACCATTAAAAAGTTCTTGTTTTATTTAGGGGCTATACTTTGGATGAACATTCATTCGTACTTAGTAAGGGGTCCTAAAAACTTAGAAAATTGCAGAGATGCCCCAGTTTGAGGATCAATGATCAGAGGAAATCCTCATCAAATTTCTAAAACTTGTGGTAGCAGTTTGGTGTAGTATTCTGGGCTCTTGATATTTAGCTTCTTTCTTTCTAAAAATATTTTATTTATTTATGAGAGAGAAACAGAGAGAGAGACCTCCAGAGAGAGAGACAGAGAATATGCTTTCTAGGACCTCTAGCCTCTGCAAACAAACTCCAGATGCACACACCACTTTGTCACTTTGTGCATCTGGCTTTATGTGGGTACTGGCGAATTGAACCCTGGTCCTTAGGCTTTGCAGGCAAGTGCCTTAACCAATGAACCATCTCCTCAGCCCTAGTGTTTTCTTGACTACATCTAGTGGCATGAGGCTTGTCAAGTCACAGCTGGTATTAAAAGTAACTAAGTCTAAAGTTCACATACATTTGTGAGTCTGAATCTGCTGATGACATAGTTAGGAGTGTCACCCTTTCCTCCTGTAGACTCCAGTGCCACTCATAGTAACCTAGAGACTCATTGGACCCTTTTTCCTTACTACTGAGATTAGAACATGTGCCCATAATCCAAGTAATTCTCTTCAAATTTGTGTGCCTTCTGATCCTATATCTGGTAATACTGGTGTTTTCAGGAGACAGTCTAAAATAATGTATGAAATATAATAAACCCTCAGAATTCCATGTTGCAGTCTTATCTCATGGTGCATGTCATGATAAGGACTATGGATATGAAATGAGAAGAAAAGTACTTTTGACTTTGAAGGAATAAGAAGATTATTGTAGGGAAACGCGCACAAACCCTTAGTTACCATGAGGTGACTGTTTTCCTGTGGATATGGACTTTGTCCCTTTCTGTTGCTGTAACAGAACACCTGATACTTTATCAAGAAAACAAACTGATTCTTACATTTCTTGTGTGTCTCTGTGGTATGGTATGTGTCATATGTGGTGGGTGCTTGTGTGATTACAGATATACTCACTCCATGTGCATGTGAGTGGAGGCCAGAGGAGAATGCAGGATGCTACCTTATTGCTCAATTACATATTTCCTTGAGACTGGATCTCTCCCTCAACATGGAGTTACCCTTAGTCAGCAAGCCCCAGCCATTCTCTGGTTTCCACCTGCTGTGGACTGGGGTTACAGATGTGTATGGCTATTTTTAGCTTTCTGTGTGGGTCTGAGGAGACAAACTTGATAGTCTCCATCCATAAGGCCCTTGTGCTTAAGTGGCAAGTGCTATTAAATGCTGAGCCATCCCTTCAGCTCAGATTTCTTACATTTCTAGAGACTAGGAAGTTCAAGGTTGAGGGTCCACAGTTGGTCTTCTTGATGTGAGACCCTGAGGTTGTGGTTCAGGGCTTGGCATCAAGACAGAATAACCATCTTAGAGAGAGCTTGTTTTTCTTACAAAGTATTTCCCTTGATAACCCATTAATCCATGAAATAATTCATTCATAAGGGCTCTGCCAATCACAACCTGTCATTTGACTTTGAGAATTAAGTGTCCAACACATGAATTCTGGAGGATAAACATTTAAATCATAACAGATACAAACAAAAAGCACAGGCAAAAAGGACCTATGTCTGTTTGGGGGAGATAAGAATGGTTCCTAGAAAAAGTAGTATATGAAATGAAGGGTGAGGACCTTTCCAAGAGAGAAATATTCTAGGCAGATGGCTTGGCTTGGCAAAGACCCAGGACAAGAAAGAGCTGAAGGATTCCAGATACTTGGAATTTTTTTTCTGTAGCATTAAATTTGTGATGGGAAATCTGGAAATGCAACTGAGACCCAGGCATGCAAATGAGTTGTTTCTTTTGAGAGTCACGGGAGAATTTTAAGGTAGAGAAACAGCAAAGATTTTAGTATTAGATCATTTCATAGAATAGGTTGGGGGTAAGAAAAAGGCCTATAAAGTCTAGTATTGTTGACCAGGGGAGGGAAGACAAGGGCCACTGAAGGAGCTGGTGATGGGAGTGAAAAAGAGGAGATGGATTTGAAAAATATTAAGAGCTTCAAGTTAATACGAGTTGATGATTGACTGGATATGACCATGAGAGGGGATTGGGTTTTTAACTATGGTCATTGGGTTAATAGTAGGACTGTTTCTCTGAAACAGAATTCTAGAAAGGGGGAGTGGTTCTGACACTCACTAGCTAATGGGTTTACTTGACTTTTCCAAGTCTCATTTCTCTTCATCTGTAAAACAGAAGTGTAATGGTACGCAGGAGGCATTCCATTCATGAAGACTAACAAATAATAACCGCTCACCAAAAATCATCTTCAATGTTAAAATGCATACTTTTCTCATGCAAAACAGTATTTTAAGGTGGTAAACTTGCATGAATTTTCAGAAAGGCTTGAATTATGGACACACACACATTCAGAGTCATACTGGCTTGTGCTGATGTCAAGTTGTAGTAGAAGGCTATACACAGTAATATTGTAAGTAGTTTCCTAAGGACTGGGGATGGGAACATGGGGTGGGGAGGGCAGGGAGGATGGAGGTGACCAGGGGAATAAGATTTTTTTCAGCAAATTCTATTTTACATAGTTTCATTTTTAAAACAGGACTATATGGCCTACTTAAATTGTTAAATTAAAATTCCTAGTGATTTTAAAGGTATGAAGTTCAGGCAGGTGTTCAATGGCTCCTACCCAGAGGCCTGAAGTTGTACTGCCTCTATTCCTTTTCTAAAAATGTTTCTTCCAACACTTCCCCTTGGTTATCTCCTATTTCACCTCTAGTCTTGGCTTAAATATTACATTCTTCCTGATCCCTGTTTCCCTATTCACTACATTCTCCTTACCTTCTCATGGGGTTTTTCCTCTCATTAAACTGAAAATGTGATTTACTTGTCTTTCTACTTGTCACAGTTACCTTCACGTTGCTGGGATAAGGCACCCAACCAGAAGCCGCCAATGGGAGGAAAAGGTTGATTTCATGCTTACAGTTCTGAGGGGAAGCTTTGTCATGGTAGAGGAAGCTGGAGGAAGCTTACTTCATCACACAGCCACACCAGAAAGAGAACTGCAAGAATGAGCTGGCTCTGAACACACAACAGAGACTTGAGATCCACCCCCAGTGGTACACCCCTCCTCCCACTGGAGACTAAGTAGGAAGCTCAACCACAAACACTTTAGGCTATGGGGGGGACATTTAATTTACATTAATTTTTCATTTAAACCACTACACTAATTAGACCATCTCTCTTCCCTTAAACTATTTCTAGCTCATAAGCGTTTAAGAAATGTTTGTTCATGATCCTGCTAGGTGTGCATAGTGATAGAAACAGCTTCTATTTCAATTTTTTTGCTTCCTTTACCACTAGTCAAGCCAATGTACTGATCCTTTCTCTCTTTTCCTTTTTTTCCTTAAGCATGTGCATAACTGTTCACCAATTCTGGTTTTAGCTGTGGTCACTGAACAAGAAGCAGAAGTCCTTCAGCCTTGATGTTGACATAAACATTTTTATATAATCCTAGAGCCAAAAGGAAACCAGCAGCCTTTAAAGTTCAGAAGCATGGACTCTAATTAGTTTGAGAACTCTCTGGTTGGTACCTTGCATAGTGCCTACTGTATAAATGTGCTTTGTTGTAAAAATTAATGGGGCACGTTTTGCTTTGTCTTGAGGAATCATTTTCTGGAGTAGCAGATCTCTGAATTTTGAAATTTAAGTGACTAATGTACATAGAAGTCGGATAATAGTTAAGACACAGAATTGGATTCCAATTTCCTTTTCATCATTAACTGTGTGACTGTAGCTAAGCACTTATCAGAGCCTGTCCTCATTCGTAAAACATATATGCATACAATCTACCAGGATTATTAAAATGACTCAATAGGCTAACATTTTTACGAGGCCAGGTCAGTGGTAAAGGTGCTAAATTTGCAAAAGCTGAGGTGACTCTGCTGAGAGAGAAAGGTACTACAGAAGAGACTGCAATGAAAAGCTTGTCTGCTGAGGCTACTCCTCCCTCAAACTGAATTTCTTGTTAAAGCTAAAATTGATGAACAAGAGATGCAGGGCTTTGGAGTTGTGGACACCAAACACCCACAGTGATTAAGGGAAGGTGCCTTGCTGGCTGGTGGCAGCAGCTTGTTATCTCACAGGCACAGACCTGGTACACCTTTATCTGATTCATTTTCAGCAATCTGCTTGTTTGGTGGGCAAAACAGAAAGGAAAGGGATAACAAAGAAAGCTTGGAGGACTTTCTGAGGGGAGGACTAAATAGACTCTCATTCTAGTACTTTTAACTCCTTGATTGCCAAGAATCTGAAGGAGGCAAAGAAAGCATTGATTTATTCTGTTTTTATTCAGCTCAGTGCTCTGTTGACAACAAAGTCTGTCTGAGTCACAGAGGGTCAAGTGACTGCAGCTTCTCTGATGAGTCATTGTCTAGCTTCGACTAATGTCCCAGCAGCTGGAGCCCACTTGTTTCCTGAGAGAAAGCTCTAGCTGCCTGCAGGTACAGACCCCTGGATGCCAGGGGCACCAGCAGAGCCCAGCAGGATTGATTTGTGGAGTTCTTAACACTCATGGAAAACGCTCATACATAGCAAGGAGGTGGAGCTTCCAGGTGTAATAGAATTCCTCTGATTTGATGTCAGGAGTAGCAAGTATTTATAGGGGTGGAACCCAAAGGATTGAGAAAGAGAAGGTAGGAACAGGACTAGGTGGTGTCTTCACCATGGGCAGTTGAAGAGCACTTAGTAGAAAGGTGGGAGAAGGGTTCTGGGAAATCAACAAGGGGTGGTGTGGGGTCTTAGAGCAAGAGTGGAGAGCTGTGACAACTGAACAAGCACAGGGTGGGAGATCCTTCCACTGGCCAAATCAGACTGGAAGTCAGAGAGCAGGCCATGCAGGTCTGTCTCTGGGAAGAGAGCACCAGGTGGAGAAGGGGAGATGGGCTGGAGAGGGCAAGCAGGAAATGCCTAGCGCAAGTTGTTATCTAGTCAAGTTAGTTGCTGTTATAGTCAGCCACATGTTGCTGGCATGAATCTCTAAACCAGGCACAGTTCGGGGAGGAAAGTATCCAGGGGAAGTTCAAGAAAAGGCTGGCCCCATTTCACAGATTCAAGCAGAGAGAGAGAGAGAGAGAGAGAGAGAGAGAGAGAGAGAGAGAGAGAGAGAGAGAGAGAGCCAGCATCAATAACTCAAGCAAGCATACTCCAAACTCTAACTAAACAGCAGGACCTCCAGACTTGAGCTCAGGCTGCTCTTTGTACATGTACAGCTGGAATTTCACATCCACCTTAGAAATACCTTAGAGCTGGACCTTAAAAGAAGTCAGGTCAAGGTGGCTCCTCCTCCATACAGGAGGCTGGAGACAAATCTTTAATATACTTTTTAATCTATTGGGGGACATTTAATCAAACTACCACAATCCACCCCTGACCCCCCAATATATCTATAACCATTTATATTATGTCCAGTCCAACTTTAAAAGTCCCATAGTCTTTATCAACTTTAAGGCTGTTCCAAAGCCCCAAGCCTTATCTAAAATTTAAAATTGTCTTTAAACTTTAAATTTTGTAAAATCAAAACAAGTCACAAACTTTAAACATATAATGGCACAGAGTATACATATTTAACTGTTCTGAGGCATAACAAGGAAAGACTGGGCCAATGTAAATTTAACAAGCATCAGCAAACATCCAACATCTGTATTTTAAGTCCCATAGCACAACTAGTGAATGATAGTCTCTGGGATTTTTCAATTCCTTCCCTCCAGCTTGGCTAAGTAGCTGGGAAAACCTTTCATCCCAAGCCATCAGCACTCTATGGTAGCCCTTGTACAGTCTTGGTATGTTTAAAACATCTTTGGTTCTCCATTGTAAACCACAGTTTACCTTTTAATTGCTTTATTGGCCAATCAGAGACTTTATTCCCTGTTCCATATATCGCATCTTTGCATTGGCTCCTGGGACCGTGTGCACTTCATGACCCACTCCCTGTATGTATTTTTTATGTTTCCAAAAGTAATACCAGGTATGTAGGACACAGCCATGTTGTTAATCCAGGGACAAAATAAACCTTGAAGAGCAGGTTCCTTTCTTTTAGTTATTTCCTTTTAAAAAAGTTTGCAGAGTCTTTTATTCAGTCCTTTCTGGGTGAAAACACCGTAGGCATCTCTCCATTGTTTCAGTGTAAAGCAGTTGGGCCATCTTTAGTCATGGTAATATCTCTTTAACATTAGCACCTTTTATAATCTAAAGCCAGTTTCTGTATCAGTAAATTAAACTTGTTTGAAGTTTTAAAAATTTAAGTCTTAAATTTTCAGTTCAATATCCATAGCCAAGCACAACAGTCTATTACTTAAATTCAACCTTGGTCAAACTCTCTGGGCATGGGCAGTAGGATGCATCCACATCTTGGTCCAGGTATACAGTTTTATTAAAGTTTTCTGTAGTCTCTCCTCCCCCTTAGAAAGTTTATAAGTCAAGCCTCCAAATGTAATTTTCTCTGTACTGAGCATTTCCAAATTATCACCAGAATAGTCCATAAAACATGGCTTATCATTCTGGAAAGCATCTTTAGTTGTAAGTACCAAATCCATGTCCATTCCTCCGGCACACAAGTTCCAGAAGAGCAAAATCCACATGGTCAGATTTATCTCAGCAAAATCACCCTACTCCTGGTACCAAATCTGTTGTAGTCAGCCACATGCTGCTGGGATGAATCTCTAAACCAGAAACAGTTTGGGGAGGAAAGTATTTATTGAAATAACAGATCCAGGGGAAGTTCAAGAAAAGGCTGGCTCTATTTCACAGATTCAAGCAGAGAGAGAGAGAGAGAGAGAGAGAGAGAGAGAGAGAGAGAGAGAGAGAGAGAGAGAGCCAGCATCAGCAACTCAAGCAAGTACACTCCAAACTCTAACTAAACAGCAGGACCTCCAGACTTGAGCTCAGACTGCTCTTTGTATATGTATAGCTGGAATTTCACATCCACCTTAGAAATACCTTAGAGCTGGACCTTAGGAGGCCAGGCCAAGGTGACACCTCTTCCAGCTAAGGAGGCTGGAAACAAATCTTTAATACACTTTTTAATCTATTGGGGGACATTTAATCAAACTACCACAGTTGGCATTTGTGGTTCTTAGAATTTTTTTTCAATAGAAAATTGGGAAACATCACTCTCCCTATTTCAGTATTGTGAGAATGGAATGAGCTCATGCTGGTAAAGGTACTTGAAGAGCTCTGAAGGGCTTTGCAAATATTGAGTATACAGAGGCTGAATAGCTGCTACTCTTCAAGGAAGGGGAATATAGTATTACCAGAGAAAATTGTCAGCTTCTTGTTTTGGCCACCAGCCGTTTTGGAGACCCTGCTAAGTATGTAGACCATGTCTGATGCCAGGAGATTATGATGAATAAAGATGAGTGTGCTATGAAAAATAAGGCAGCATAAAACTATATTCTTTAAAAAACTTTTTCATTTATTTATTTGAGAGACAGAGAGAGAAAGAGAGAATAGATACACCAGGGCTTCCTGCCATTGCAAATGAACTCCAGATGCATGTAGCACTTTGTGCATCTGCCTTTATGTGGGTTCTGGGGAATCAAACCCAGGCCTTCAGGCTTTGCAAGCAAGTGCCTTTAACTGCTGAGCCTTCTCTCCTGCCCTTCTCCTTTTAATCTTCCTCCTTCTTTTTTCCCTCTTTTTTGTTTTTTTTTTACTGATTCATTTAACAGACATTTCTTGATGCCCTTCAGAATACCATGTCCAACAGTAGACATAAAAAGAATAGGAAATGTGATTGACATGTGCAAAGTATAGCCACCACTCCACTTCTCCCTCAAAAGAAAGATGCAAAGCTGTATGTTTGTATATACCTATAACAGTGTATGAACTATGTATGAGATACATTTTATCTATCTACAAAAGTAACACAGCTGTATGTGTGAAATGAAACAATACTGAAAGGAATGGCTAGATCTGGAGAAGGACAGTTAGAAACGCACTCAGAAGAATGGACTAGTGTTCTGGAAACTGGGTCTTGAGGTAGCAGCCTACTGTCCTTCTGGATTATTATTTTCTGTTCAGGTTTAGGAATGATTTTTTTCAAAAAGAAAGCATTGTGCTAGAGTGACTTCTTTGAATTGATGTCTTTGTTTCTTATTCTTTGTATGTCCATTACTGGAGATGATATTCTGAAGATTCTCAGGAAATGTTCGTTAAATGAATCAGTTAAAAAAAAAACATGGGCTGGAAAGATTGCTCAGAGGGCAAGGTGCTTGCCTGTAGAGCCTGAAGACCTGAGTTCGCTTCCCCAGTGTCCACATAAAGCCAGATGCACAGAATGGTGCATGCATCTGGAGTTCATTTGCAGCATGTGGAAACCCTGGTGTGCCCACTCTCTCTTTTTCTCTTCTATCTCTCTCTGCTTATAAATAAAAAAAGTTTAAAAATGGTATTTGTGTTGCCTTATTGAGAGAAGAGAACATGTACACTAGAGACTGCTGATAGTGATGATTTCTTTTTTTAAACACCTAAATTTTAATAGACAGTTTTATACATATATTAATAATGTATTTTTAAAATATTTTAATTGGGACTGGAGAGAAGGCTCAGGGGTTAAAGGTACTTGCTTACAAAGCTGATGACTCAGGGTCAATTTCCCAGTACCATGTAAAGTCAGATGCACAAAGCGGAACATGCATCTGGAATTCATTTGCAGTGGCAGGAGACTGGTATGCTCATGTTTTCTTTCTCTCTCTACTCCTATTCTCTCCTTCTCTCTCTATCTCAAATAAATAAATAAATAAATAAAACATTTTTATTTGAGAGAGAGAGAGAGAGAATGGCTGTGACAGGACCTCTTGCCATTGCAAGTGAACTCTAGATACATGTGCCACTTTGTGTGTCTCGCTTTATGCTTTATGTGGGTACCGGGGAATTAAACCTGGGCCAGCAGGCTGTGCAAGCAAGTGCCTTTAATCACTTAGCCATCTCTCCAGCTCATATCATGTATTTTGATAATAATCATCTCTCATTACTTTCTTTTGTCCCTTCTTTCCAATTCCCCTTCCACCGAACCCCTTCTTTTCAATTAGTTCCTCTTATATTTGATGCCTTTTTTTGCCCCTGTTCAACATCCACAATGGCATATTGATAGGGCCAATTATTGTGCAAGTAACAGCAGCTGCTATGAGGTCATGAGTGCATTGACCAGAGAAGACAGCTTTCCAAACATTCCATGCCATTCTTTGGCTCTTACATTCTTCTTGTCACCTCTTCCACAGTGTTCCCTGAGCTTTGGAGGGTGTCATAGAGATGCCTCATTTGGTGCTGAGCACTCAACTATCACTTTGGTGAGTCTTGAGTCTCCCCAGTGGTCACCACCACCTGAGAAGAGAAGTTTTTCTGACCAGAAGTGAGAGCAGCACCAATGTATGGGCATAAACATAAGTATTTAGGGGGCAGTTTGGTGGGCATAACATATCCATTTAGCCAAATAAACAACAGTAGTAGCTTCCCACTTTGGGCTATGACCTTTACAGCCATAGGCTTTTGGTTGGGTTTTCAATGTGAGGCATGAATTCCCTTCTATGGAGCAGTCCTCAAATCCAATCAGACAGGAGTTGGTTAACCCCATAACAGTCCTGCCATGATCACACTAGTGGGCACAACTTGCCTGCTGTCCAGTTGTGTAGCTTGCAGGGTCTGCTGCTGGTTACTACTGTTGTTGACTTTTCTCTCCTAGCAGCCTGCAGAGCACTTTCCATCACTATGACAGCTAGCCAGCAGAGAGGAGGCTTCCAGCTCAATTCTAGCTTGACATATCAGCTTGTCCACAACTGAAGCATGTAGAGTCTTCAACAATAGGATTTGACCATGTAGTTCTTGTGAGCAACCAAGAGATTAGACAATAGCCTTTATTGTTTTGGGGGCTTCAAGAGCCTCCCTCACCAACTCCCTGGAAGGTATCTCACCCCTGTCACTCAGATTTTCCTCCAGCAACCTATGGCTTCTGAGTGTAGCATTATCCATCCCACAGGGTACTTTTGTCCAAACTCTCTCTGTTTTAAAATTGTGTTTTTAAATTAGTTGACAAAAAGTAGTTTCTATATAGCTTCCTCATAACATCTTTAATTTTGGCTAGCCCTCCTCTCACCCCCTCTTTTCCTTCCCCTCCCCTAACCTCATTTAGACCTCTCTGTTCCCAGTGTTTGTCCTCACTTATATGTTATTCCCTCCCCCGACTTCCTCCCTTCAGGGTCCCCTTCTAGTTTCCTGGCCTGTACTACTGACTCTTTCTCTAACTTGCATACAAATCTAGGTGTGGTCTGGATGTGGAGATAGATAAAGGAGTTTTCACACAGGCAATCTTCATTAAAACTATGTTATTAATGAAACATTTATTTTTCTTTCTGCTCTGAGTTTTTATTTTAAAGCCTGTCCTAGAAAAACAAGTGGAACGAATAGCAGGTCCCAACGTTGTGAGCTTAAATATCTCTTCAAGTGGTTCATCAAAACCTCATGTGTCTCAATCCTGACTCTGTGACCTTGGATAAGACCTCCAGCATGCCTTCCATATTAAGACGTTCTTCTGTCCCTCATTCATATAGACTCCAGTGTGGAGGAGGATGACATAGTCTTCAAGAAGAAACCCACAAATCATGATGAGGGCTTGAGAACCATCTCAAGTGAACCTTTCATTTCAGCATCTCTAGCTTAGATGAGATTTCTCTTTCAACAGGCCCATTACCTCTTCCTGATGCCTGCCTCTCAAGGCAAAAGGGTGGTAATGCGTGTCCTGTTAGAAAAAGAAAATCCAATATCCTCCAAATAGTCTCACATCACAGTTTAGCTTTTAGATACAGAAATAGATTTACATTAAAACAGAAGAGAATGTGAAAATGGAGCATATTGTACAATGCCTTTCTAAATAAGTAGGTTAGCTGCCTAGATTGTTAAATTTAGTTGAATTCAGAAATAAAATCCTACAGCATCAAGGTACTAGCTGAGATGAGGCCTTCAATGAGGTACTGATTAGACTTTTCCTGTTAGTCATTGTTTCTTACTGTTTCATCTCTACCTTTCTTCCATAACACTTAACATTTCCTCTGAAAATTGGGAACATTCTGAAATGTTTTTAATTTACAGCCAAGTCTAAATCTTTAGACTAATTTTCTTTTCCATTCTCAAAAAATGATAGTTTTCTCATGTTGCCAATCATTCACACTCAGTGTTCCTCCCCTGAGTTAACCACCCAGTTACCTAGAGGCCTCTGATAGGCTGTGAGTTATATGCCTAAATGGAACTTGTCACAGTCATTATTTTCTTGGGGGTAAAGTTATGCTGAGATTATTATTTTGATAGAAGGGAAAAGACAGAGAGAGAGAGAGAGAGAAAGAGAGAGAGAGAGAAAGAGAGAGAGAGAGAGAGAGAGAGAGAGAAATGATAGCTTCTAGGTAGATGGTCACGAGATTTATAAAAGCTGCTATTTCCACTTTTATCTCCTGTGAACAGTTAAGGTCGATGTTTTTCCAGAGAAGAAAGATCAACAATTAGTGATCAGAACAATCTGCTTTCTACACTTACAGGTTATTTTTCTGTGCATGAGTTGTAAGGCCATTCCAGATATGCCATTATCTTTAGCAGGACTAGAGACGTCTTCCTTCCCTTTCTCTATAGTTTCCTGCACTTGTATCTTCAAGTGGATGATATTTTCATCCTTTTGTGACTTTATCTGTGTCATCCGGAAGCTGACATTTTGAGCTGGTGCTTGTCTTGAGCATTCTGAAATGGACCTCTTAATCTGGTTTGAGCCGCTATCACAGAATAACACAGCAAAGGTAATATATAAACCATTAACATTTATTTCTCATTGTTCTGGAGGCAGGCAGTCTGAAACCAAGGTGCTGGCTTTTGTCAGGGCCTTTTTGTTGTATCATGTTATGGTAAATGGAGACATGGATGACAGGGCTGAACCTGCATTTGCAACAAATTCATTTTCTCAAGAATGAGTCTAAAAAAAAAAAAAAGAATGAGTCTATTCCCATGACAGCAACATTAATCCATTCACGAAGGCTCTGCCCTCATGACCTAATTTCCTCTTAAAAGACTCACTTCTCAAGATGGTTAGCATTGGAGATAAACTTTTCAACAGATCAACCTTGGGAGACATATTCAAACTGAACTAGATCAAGTACTGGGATGTATTAATAATATGTAGCGAGATCTCACTCCTCTTTATTATTTTGATAGTGGCTATTCAACAGAAATGCTATCATTTTTTTCTGACAGGGTTACCATCTAAACACAAAATGTCCTGTTTTGTTTTGTATTTACCCTAACTTTGGCAATTCTACATGAGGAAAACAAGAGAATGAGGTACAGAAGCTGGTAAGTTAGTATTTTGAAATGATCAACTAACAGAATTTCTCTTTTTATTGTTTCTATTAAAAAATTTTATATCTTCCATAATCATAGATTATAAGCCATTATGATTCCTTCCTCCCCCTCTCCCATCTCTCTTCCCCCTCTCAGTTAGTCTCTGATTTGTTTGGGTGTCATCATCTTTTCCTCCCACAATGTGTAGGTATTATCAGACACTGCACAATCATGAATATCAAGGCCATTTTGTGCCTGGAAGTTTGCATCATAAGCAGTTCTCCCCTTCCTTTGTCTCTATTTTCTCACAGTTTGATAATAAAGATGAATGAAGAGACATTGGAAAATTATGAAGTTATCATCTAGTAGAAGGAGAAGGAGGGAATGGACTATGGAAATACAGTAGTACTAGGGCCACTTGAGGTTCAGAGTTATTCATTTAAAACTACTTCTGTCAGCGTACATGATAGTGCATTTGGGCTGATGAATTGAAAAAGAAAAAGTTGAAGCTGTGTGCAGAAGAATTTTCATAATGACAGACCATAGCACTTAAACAGGATGAAGGAAGGGAGGGCATGAAGGGAGAGAAAAGATGATAGAATTAATGGAATAGGTCCTAGTGGGGAGAAGGATTTACTGTAGATGGACACCATAGGGAGTGAACTAGAAAGAGCAGGTTGAGAGCTGAGTGTGAGATGTTTGAGATGACGAGAGGTTGTTCATTTGATAATGACAGGAACCAGAGCTGGATCCTGGGAAGGTTGAAGGGGACAAGATGAAATCATTGGAGGAGAGGAGACCAAAGAAGAGTGAGCAGTGTTCAGCATATCATCAATATGGAGTTGAGATGACCCCGAATTTAAATATGCATGTTCTTAGAGTAAGAGGCAGTGAGTCATGAGCTCAAATGTTTGGAAAATGACCAAGGGATTGAAAGATGTCCACAACAAAGAGAGGCACCGATGACAACAGATGGATGCCACAGAGTCACAGCTGGGGCATTTAGGGAGGGAGGAGAGTGGGTTAGAAACAGTAACAAGAAGCAGATGCTTGGCCTCCCTGCCAGGTGAGGTCTAGCAGTTTACAGCCTGAGAGGAGAGCAGCAACCACGTCACCCTTTTTCCAATTCCTTCTTTTCTTTCTTTTTTTCATTTTTTTTTGAGGTAGGGTCTCGCTCTAGCCCAGGCTGACCTGGAATTCACTATGTAGTCTCAGAGTGGCCTTGAACTCACAGTGATCCTCCTACCTCTGCCTCCTCCCAAGGGCTGGATTATGGATTAAAGGCATGAGCCACCACACTCAGCAATAGTTTATAAAAAAGATTTATTTATTTATTTATTTATTTATTTATTTATTTATTTATTTATTTATTTATTTATTTACAAGGGGGGGAGATAGAGATAGAGAGAGAAGAGAGACACACAGAATGGGTGCACCAGGGCCTCTAGGTACTGCAAAGGAACTCCAGAGGCATGAGTCACTTTGTGCATCTGGCTTTACTTGGATTCTGAGGAATTGAACCCAGATCGTTTGGCATTATAGTCAAGTGCCTTAACCACTGAACAACATCTCCAGCTCTCATTTTCTTTTTTGAGAGTCTTACTACGTAGCCCAGGCTTGCTTCAAGCTCATGGCAATCGTTCTACCTCAGCCTCCTGAGTGTAGGACTCCAGGCATATGCCACTATGCCCAGTTTAGGATATTTTACTTCTTGTGAACTATAGGGTGCATTGAACACAATGGAGGGGACTTAGGGGCAGGAAATGGGGAGAGAAGAGATTAACCCTTATAGATCCTTAGCAGAACTGTATGAAAGTAACAAAGACTCATACGTATGGTTCAGATTATTGACAGTGGTGTGAGAAAATTCTTTCCCTTGTTTTCTGATGATAGTATTCCTGTAGTAAGTTTTGTGTCTCAGCTCTCTATGACGGAGCTAGTTGCTGGATCAAATACAATAGGAAAGTGATACAGTGTCTCTTAGCTAACACTAGCAGGGTTAAATCTGTCAGCTCATCAATCCATAGCTGATTGCTCTAAGAGAATTTTCTAAATTTATCTCCTGTTTGGATCAAGACATCTGGACACCTATGAGAGTAGGAAATACGAATCTTTGAAAAACTCACCTTCACTGATGAAAGACTTGGAAATAAGGATTTTTCCCTTTTCATTGCAGTTCCCAGCTGCTTTAATGAGGAAAACTGTATCAGTGCATACAGGGTCAGGTCAATACTCTAGCTAGACCCCTCTTTAGGTAACATTGAAAATAGGTTGGAAAAAGACAAAAAAGAAAATGGATTTGTTAAATTGTTTAAATTTGTTAAAATAGGTTATCTGAGACATATGTACCTTACAGAAATTATAATTGTCTTCTTGATGCTTTTTGGGAAGCTGTAATTTTGCATATTTCAGAAGCTTGAAGATGACTCTGACAAAGAAAGAAGAGAGAGAGAGAGTTCTATAGTTTGAATGTTGTTTGTGTGTTTACACATAGGGTACTTGGTTTACAGAATGGTGGTATTTGGAGGTGTGGACCATTAAGAGATGGGCAGGATGGGAGGCCATTAAGTCATTGGGGGTATGATTTAGTTCTCTTGGACTCTTGGTAGTTTGTTTGTGGAGAGGGTTGTTTTGTAAAACACTTCTCCCATCCTGTCTGTCCCTCTTAGAGACTTGACCACTTGCACCTCTATGTGTTCACATGATGTACCACCATCCACTACCTCAGCAGAGGCCAAACCAATGGGACTCTACCCAATCTTAGACTTTGAATCTCTAAAACTATGAGCTAAATGACTTTTCTTTGTAAATAACTTGGGTCCAGTATTTTGTTATAGTGGTGAAAAGCTGACTGAGTGTATGTGACCATTATCATTCTGCAACAGGATATAAGTAGGGTATACCCTATGGAATCAGAGGCATCCTATTTCTGGAGTTGGAGCTCAGTCTTTCTAGTTAAGCACTTGCTTTTAAGAACATATTTCTTCAACAATATATATTTTTGACAGTTTTCATCAATAAAATAAATAGTATAAGAGGAAGATGGAGTCAAACTTGCCCATTGCCTTCTTTTATAAATTTCCTCTTCCTATTCTTTTAACACACACATATCTGCCAACAGCTATACCCCTAAAATAAAGTTATATAGGGATAATGGAAAAAGAGAAAAGAAGTTACTTTAGAGTAAGGAGATTTTGAGAGTCATAAAAGGAAGCACGGAGACTATTTTATCAAACTGAATGACTGCTGCATGAAATAGCTGTGCAGTTGTCAAATCTAGGGCCCATGGTTATAACTTTTTGCCAGCCTCAACTATGAGACCTTGGGGTAATAGTCTGTCACAGTGAGTTAGCAAACTTGAAAAAGGGACTTCATAGATCTTTCAATTCTTTTCTATGGCAGATGAGGATGGCCTGAGATCAGTGGGTGGAGGGAAACAGCAAGGTAGGAACTCTTCAGAAACAGACACTAAAGAAAGTCTTCAAGGAATGGGTATTTTGGCAACCCTCGGCTACAGAGGTACTGGGTTCTTTGGCACAATTTTTATTGAGAAATTAAATTATCCTTTCCATTGGCTAACATTTTAACCCCCCCAGTGGTGCATAAATAATAATAAAGGCTGTTGGTAAGGAATTTGATTTAAATTATAATTTCTCTATTAAAGTCAATGTTGCCCATTTTTGCCTCCTTTTAACTTAATTTCCTGGATGTTCTTATGTATTTGTAAAAAAAAACTCCTCTTGCTTTCCATTACTGTATCATACTTGATTCCTGGCGAATTGTAACTTTCAACTACATTATTTTATGTTATTGGTACTTTTGAACTCTAATAGTGAAATAGCTCATTAATTTACCAGATGAAAGAAACCTCAAAATTGAGAAGATATATGAATAGTAAGTTACTTTAGAATATTTTTGTCACCCAAATATCAGGCTAATATTTAAAAACCATAGCAAATCTGGGAAAGACATTTTAGTAATTCATAAGGTAGATTTGCAATCCCTGTGTAGATTTGGATAATTATGAAGAAATAGTAATGTGATATCATGCAGCAAACAGAATAATTTATTATTCATTATTTGTTTGATTTTACAATAGTTCCATGAATTAAGAATTTATGTTGATGTATCCATTTTACAGATAAAATTAAAGCCTAGTGGGTAAAACAGTAGGAAATTAAATCTCAATCTGCTGATTCTAAGTCATGGAAATTAAATAATTTATAGAAAGATAAAACTTGCTGTCTTTCATAAATACTTTCAGTACAACAAGCTACCAAGCATTTTAAGATCTCCATATTAGGTTGACAAATATAATATTTTTCCAGGTTCAAGTTTTCCTATGGAGATGATATTAGTACAGACCATTGACACATCAGAGAGCATATCTGGGGGTTCGTAGCTATGTGATGTTTTCCCCTAATCCCTGAATGTTCTTAGTTTTCCTAGCAGTGAAGCAGGAATGCTAATGCTATATGCCTGTTAGTTATTACTTCAAGAGTAGTTGACTTGGCCTAATGACTAGCTGTCAGGAAAGTGGTTTGTGGTTGTAAAGAAGTGTCTGAAAGCTGTTAATGTTCATCCTCACCACCCTTGGCAGCAGGTCTAGGAGAGAACATGCTTTACCTGGGCCTCATGTGTATTTTCAAGTATGAGCTTTTCTAAATATTTCCTGTAAAGCACAACAGAGGATACCTGGGGAAATGAGCAGTGCCTATCTCAGGACCCCTTCACTCATGTTCACCTGCCTGTGCCCAGACCCTCTCTCCTTCCATCTCTGAAAGCGCTGGAAGCCATTTCTCCTAAGAGGCCCTAAACGTGACTTGAGGTTTAGTTTTCCAAATGATATCTTTCCAGGAATACAATATCCAAAACAATTTTGTCCTGGTAGAATTTTCAAGTTACTGAAGTCTTTTTGGGGGATAGGTGCATTTTTTATTTTAGATCATTGAGACACAGTATGATTATAGCTGTTATTGAAATTGATGGATTTACAGATTGATAGTGTCATACTGTGTATTACATTAATGTGCAAGGAGCACATTAGGAATAACAAAGGTTACATATTTTCATTAAATCACAATCGCACAAGTAAAGCACACAGTTCAATGAGTTTTGTAACCATCACCACAGTGAAATATAATTTCCATGTGTTGCTTAGCAATACGCTCCTTATCCATACCCACAGCTCCAGAATGCTTGCTGTCATATAAACTAGTTCTGCTTTCT
>PVHP010022341.1:0-28696 GCA_004024765.1 Zapus hudsonius
ATAGATAAAGAGACAGAATACACTTGAGATGTAGGTGAAGGTATTTAGAAGGGAAAAGAGTAGGACTTAAAAAGACAATATTCTATAATCAAGATATGGATGGGGGTCTTCTCAAGAAGGAAACATTGAACTTCAAGTGTTTAATATGTATTCAATATAAATTAGATAGATGGGATAGATCAATATTAAATTGCTTAAATGATGTAATTTACAAGCAGTTAATCAAAAGATTAAGCAGGGCTGGCAAGATGGCTCAGCAGTTGAGTTTGAAGCTTACACTAGCTTACAAAGCTGGATGGCCTGAGTTTGGTTTTCCAGTACCGTTTAACACCGGATGCACAAAGTGGTGCCTGTATCTGGAGTTTGTTTGCAGAGGCAGGAAACCATAGAATGCCAATATTAATTCTCTCTCTCTGTCTCTTCTCTCTCTCTCTCTTTCTCTCTCTCTTCTTTCAAACATATATAAAAGTATTTTTAAAAGGATGAACTAAGTTCAAAATTTAAATATATGAGCTGCTACTTTACTTCTTTTTAAAAGAATTTCCTTTTGGTAATTAAATTAGTGAAGTAGTTTTATGAAGCACATTGTTCCAGTTTAAGGAAAAGAGAGGAGTGCTAATGCATTTATACTCATGATATGCAAACCTCCTTGCCCTAAGCAAGCATGGTAAATTTGCTATTTTTTACCACTCATTTCAGAAATATCTTAGAAAAGGGCATATTTTCTCTACTGGAAACATGAGTCCATCCCAGATTTTCTGAATCAAAATCATCATACCAATAGTTCCATATAATTTCATTGTGTATTAGAATTTTTAGAAATTCTTATTCATTGATTTGTGAGCATAGAGGGTGGGGAAATGGGAATGCCATCCCCCCCCCATCCATGCTTGGGTCTCTTTGTGCATCTGGCTTCACATGGGTACAGGGATCAAAGCCAGGCCTATAGGCTTCACAACCACAAGATTTGAAGAGTAAAAGCCATCATATCATTTACCATTTAGATCTTGTTAATGTCGTAGCCAAAAGGACCATTGGGCAAAGGTCTACTCAGAAAAGTCAAATAAACTTTCATTATATTTATTCTTGTAAAGATAGTGCTACCGTGGCTTGAGAGGTGTCAGCAGAAATGATGACTTTAAAATAAATAATAGAAGTTAATTACTGGACCCGATAATTGATTTTAAGGAAGGCTGAGGCTGAAAGTTCACATTTGACATCTGGATGAACATTCCTGTTATCCCTGACAGGGATCCCTGATGGGGGATATCACACATGGAACAAATTTGTTGACAAATGTCATTCATTTAATTTTGGTCCACTTTCAGTGTTCCTAGAATGAATCATTAGAAAAAAAAAAGAAATAACACCTGATATTCACCGAAGAATTTACAGTTTTTTATTAAAACCAATGTCATAATATCCTACTTGTTACTAACTATCCTGATAAAGCATTATTCATAATTCATAAAGCCAGATGCAACCAGTACTAGAGGGCTAAATGACAGGTGCAAACTTCCAGACTCTAAATGTCATACTTTTGCATTGTCTCCTGGCACCAGAAATATCTATGCACAGAACTGGGAGAGCAAAAGTGCACCCAGTAGTTGTCTGCAGAGGCTTTTGGCTTCATTGGTTTACTAAACATCACTCGTGGAATTCTGCAGATATCCAGAGAGACGATGTGATTGATGCTGAGCAGTCTCAATGCATTTGAGCTACAACAGAGCCAACTGTATGCTTTCAAGTTTGGGATTTCCTATGAGAAAATTTAAAGAAATGACTTCATACCTTCCAAAATGACTTGATAAATGCAGTCAAAAGAGTCATGTCATTGTCAAAGTAGGTAAGTAGTTTTTATATGCCAAGAATATTACTAGGTGGTAGGGCTGAATAAAAGGTAGACCCGGGATCCCAAGTAATTGGAATGTTAAATCAAGTAGAGGAAACTGAAAATGCAGAAAAGAGTGATGTAAGAAACAAGAAACTTGTATGCTGAATATAGTTAGTCCAAGAAATAATCAAAACCTTAAATATAAGTGGCATTTCTACTGAATGCACATATTCACATTTATAAAATTGAGAAATCATTATTTGGCCATTGCACATTGAGGATCAGCTTAATTTTAGTTTGTTTTATGATGGAGGGGGTATTTATATTACTCTTAGGAACCATTCTAGTGGAGTATAAATCTCAGCTAAATATGTAAAGGTAAGAGTTTCAATTTGTCATAAAATTGTATTATATTCAAATCCACTTTGTAAAATATCAATTTTATAATATTGTGTATAGAAATACATAAAAATTCATATTAATGGAAGTAATGTTTCATTTTCATTGATGTATACATAGTATCATATTTAAATTGAGTTAACAATGCTTGTCTTCTTAAATGTTGTGATACAAACTTGTAAAATCATATCTTACAGCTTAGTGAAATGGACAGTACAGTACTGTTATGTAGCTGCCCTGGAAAACATTAGCAGTTTAGAAATGCAATGCTTTAAAAATATTTTTTATTTATCCATTTCAATGAATTAAGAGACAGAATGAGAATGAGAATGAGCACACCAGGGCCTCTTGCTGCTGCAAACTCCAGGTGCATGTAGTTTGAATGTAATGATTTAAATGTCTGGCCCCATAGACTCAGGCTTGAATCTTGAGTCTCCAGTGGGAGGAGCACTTCTGGAGAAGAGGAGTCTTGCTGGGGGTGGATCTTGAGTCCAACCCCAAGGTGTGTGGAGAAACGTTTGGAGCTATGGCTGTTTGTGATTGCTGGTATTGATGAGTGATGTCTCTCTGCTTGGATATATGGAAGTGATCCAGCTTCTTCATCCACTGATTGTGCTCTCCCCAAATGAACTCCCTTTTTCCTATAAAGTGTTTCTTGTTGGATGCGTCTTCTAGCAACAAAGAGCTGACTGCACATATGAGTACTGGGAATTGAAGCCAGGCTGGAAGGCTTTGCAAGCAGTGTATTTACCATCTAAGCCAGCTTTTCGGTGCTTTTTGATAATGGCTTATTTCTTGTTTGGGGAAAAAGGTACTCTTACCTTCTTGGGACTACTCACACGTGCCACTACACTTGGTACCTAGAACACCTTGGTACTTTCTAATGGTGACTTAGTAATTATTGATAAAACTTTCTCCATCCTTTCCTTCCTTCTTTTGTCAGGATCCCCTCAACACCCTTCAACAACAATAACATAATTGAAAACAATGAAAGGATGTGTTAAAAGTCTGGAATGGCAAAGTACATATAAATTAAGATAATAAAATCTTCATAAGAATGATCAAATTTTATAATCAAGTAAAGTTTTAGAAAAAATATATCTAGAGAGAAAGAGAATGATTCTAAGGATTAAAATTTTGTTACATTTTCAATTGAATTCATTATTTCAAATTTCAGAACAAAAATGACTCTAAGTTTAAATATATTTTCAGTAAACAATTGAAAAGTAAAACCATTTTAGTAGTTATTATGATAAAAAAATATATTTGATTTACTAACATGAGAATATTTCCCAAATCTATTTAGAAGCCACATGGTAAAATATGTGCAAACAGCCCAGGTAACAATCTGTGTCAACTAGTAAAACTTGATTTATACATTAGATGAAATAAAAATGAGCTATGTGTGGTGGCGCATGCCTTTAATCCCAGCACTTGGGAGGCAAACGTAGGAGGATCACCATGAGTTCAAGGCGACCCTGAGACTACATAGTGAATTCCAGGTCAGCCTGGGCTAGAGCGAGACCCTACCTCGAAAAACCAAAAATAAATAAATAAATAAATATTAAAATTAAAATAAATACAAATAAGGACTGAGTGATCGTTGATCCTTCAAAACCTTGATACTTTTCTTTTTACCGCTTAATTATATTATGCAATATCTTTAGGAAAACATATGTAAACTAAACGCTTAGGGGGTATTTATTTCAAAGGTATGGCAAATCAAATAATAACGGAGAAGAGAAATGATAAGACATGGGAAAACTTTCTCATATCTCACTTAAATATTAATTCTGAGTTTCTGAATGAACAAAAGTACTACAAGCATCCTCTCATCATCAAAAATAGAATTTACCAATGGCGCAAACCCAAGCAGTGTGCTCAGGAGATGAAGGACAGGCTATCCAAACAAACCTTTACTATGATCAGCCCCTCTTTTCGCAGTCACTTGGCACATCCCTCAATGTAGCTAGAAGATTACAAAACAGCTCACAGACTCAGGAGCAAAATAGAAACCAAATACCAGAGTCAAATACCAAGAACAGAATGTGTGTCTTTAAAAGGCATTTCTTAGTGATGTTCTTCTTTGGCAATTTTTAGATCTTTACCTCAAACTAAACAGTTAAGTGTATAAAGATGTGATTTTTTTGTTGTATAGTGGGTAGTGCACATGAGCTTATACTACAGTACAGCACGCTTATTGAATTTGTAAAATCATCTCTCATTTCAAATTCGGATGTTCCACATGGTTACATTTTTATTCCATTGACACTTAATGTATAATCGCAGAGCATTCAAAATATATCAGAAGAGATGTATAAATAATTATAATTTAGATGGAAATATTCATCTCCTAGTCACATATTTTAACTCATCTATCTTGAGGAAAAAAATGAATAACTCATTGAAGAGGATTCAAAGGAGACTTAAAAATGTTTTCCAATTTAAACAAAGCAGTGGTAAAATTTAAGTTATTCTTTTGTTCCATATGCAGATCTACAACAAATACTTTATTAAGCTTTCTCATTTAGTAGAGGGTGCGTGAAGCATTGGACGGCTCACATGCCTTTAAATATGCTTTCTCATAGGGCCTCCCTTTCTAGTCCTTGGCCATTTTAGGTTAATTCTTTAAGAGATTTTTAAATGTTGTTTTCTATATTCCAACAGGAAATCAGTTCATTTAGTTGACTTGACATATAATTTACTGAGGGAGAAACAGGATGAAGAAAGATGATTTATAGTTTAGCTAGAACAGAGCCCCAAAGAGAGAACTTTTTTTGACAGATAAGATGAGGCTGACCCAACGCTCTCCAGATGTGACAAACCTAGGTGGGCTAGCCTCTGGGTCAACTCACTGAATCCATGGACCAATCATCCCTGAGTTTGGGGACAAAATCCTTCCTAATTAACTTTAAAGGGAAAGTGTATGGGTTACTGATCTTGGGGTATTCTCCTGGCACTGTTTTTTTTTTTAATTCCTGCTCTTTTTTTTTTTTTTAATTGTCTATAATGAGTTACAAGCCTGTCTGGGGGTAAGGGCCAGGGGAGTTACCCTCTCCCATTTTGGCGGCTTGATTCCCCTGTGACTGTTTAACCTGAGTATACACAAACACACACACGCACGCACGCACACACGCACATACTCACGTGCATGAGTGTGAGTTTCCTCCCTCTCCCAGCCAAGCTGGCAGAGAAGATGACTCCTTTTTGCTCTTGCCTTGATCTTTGTTTATTTCTTACATGTATTTTGTTTTCAGATGCCTTTTCTCCTGGCTGTATGATTTTCCTATAAACTCTGGGTCTGCCACACATGGGAAAACTCTCTTGACTTTCTCGGCTATTATTCCCTTGGTTTCTAATTTTCCTGGTCACTGCTTTGATGTTTTCTCTCTGTGTTATCTTTCCTTAAGCCCTGACTTCTTCACCACCTAATCTCTTTAGCTTCCTTCTAGGTAAAGGTGAAACGCTGGCACTTGTGTGCTTTGCTTCTGTGTGTTTGTGTGTGTGTGTGTGTGTGTGTGTGTGTGTGTGTGTGTGTGTAGTGGGCAGTGCACATGAGCACTAGAGTTACAGCCTTCCTCCAACTCTCTTGAGTCTCTTGGTTTCCCATTCTCTTGGCATCTGCTTTTCCTGGTCCAGTCCTGGGTATTTCCTTGCTCTGATACATGTATGATCTCTATCTCACAAATCCTTCACTATTTCTGAATCCTATCTGGTCTTTTCAGTGCAGGGGGTCTTTTTGTTTTATTGATTTGCCTTCCATGCGAGGATGTCCTCTTTTTTACATGGAGAGCTTTCTGTGATGGAGATTTAATCTGCCTCCCAATTCTGAGCAAGCAGTAGAATTATCATCTGGCCTGAGTCTTTTTAAGCCTGAGAATTCATAATTTCATCCAAAGTAAATTCAGTAATTCATAATTCATGCTTCCCAGAGTCAATTTTCCCAATTCTTTATTAAAATAGACAAGAACCCCAAGTTGGGTTTCATAGCCCTCCCTTGAAACTCCAAATCCTGCACCATCATTATGTTCAAAAAACAAATACAAAATGAACATGCTATCATTTTATAAATATTTAAACAAACATAGTGGCTGGTACCATTTAACAAATCTAAATGACTTGGTCAAAACACTAAGAAAGCCACACCTCTGATATGTGGACAGGCTGCTTTGATAACTGTAATGAGCAGTGGTTCTGGACTTCCATAGGAAGAAGTCATAATATTTGCATGTGTAAATCTTCTCTTGACATCAACTTTCAGGTCCACATATTCAGTAAGACCCAGTATTTAGTGTCATCGGCATTTTATTGGAAGGGTTCCATGCCCTGACACACACATAATAAAAATCCCACTGAGACTCTCTTCATTTATTTCCCATCCATTTATTTCTATTATGATTTATAGTATTTTTTAATTTTTCTTCCTTTTTTTCTTCTTTTTCTCTATTTATTCATAATATATATGGCTGAAGGAGAGTCTTACTATAGCCTTGGCTGACCTGAAATTCACTCTGATTCTCAGGCTAGCCTGGAACTCATATTAATCCTTCTTCCTCAGTCTAGGTTTATAAACTAGGGATCTACCTAGTAGATTTATAGTGTCTTTTGTCTACTCCATTTATTATCATATTCCTTGTTATTTTCCCAGGAATATGTAAACTGACATTGCTTAAAACATTTTTGTGTGAGTCTTCCTATCATAGTCATGTTAATTAAAATACCCTCATAGAAGATTTAATATTAAGAAACTACATTATGCATCAACATATTCTAACAAGTGTCTCTAAGTATTAGAAGAGATAGTAAATTAAGAAAAAAATTACTTATTCAAAATCTTAGTGTTTTGTGATTTGAGGGTGAAGAAAAGAGGAGTTTTGGAAAGAGAATATATCTATGTTTGAAAATTTTGACACGAAATAAATGAGACATTTTTTCTCACAATTTACAATTCATTTTTTTTCACAAGAAAAGCTTCACTCTGGTTTGCATTGGTAGCTCTGAATATACAGAAATAAGTTCATGAAAGTTTTCTTACCTTACATGAAATTATGTCAGGTCTTATACCAAAACTTCATGTATCTACAACAGCAACAAAAAAGAAAACTGTCAATATTTATATCATGTACAAACAAGTGTTTTTCAACGAAACAAAAACTGAAATATTTCTCTTTCTCAGTCATCGGATCAGTTGCTAGTGGTGAAATATTAAAATGATAGCATCACATAGGTGTGATTTCTTTCTTTTCTTTTCTCTTTTTTAAACCTGGGGTCCATTTTTACCTGTCTGGCCTCCAGCTGGCTATATAGCTGAGGATGACCTTAAACTTCTGATTCTCCCATTCCACCACAAAGTGCTGCTGGTTTATTAGGCCAGTGCTACTACGCCCTCTGTTTATGGAGTGCTGAATATAATATGTAGGGCTTTGCAAGAAGTCTTTCAACAACTGACGTGAGCTACATCTCCAGCCCCTGTAAGTGTTCTTATTTTAAATTGTGTGTGTGTGTGTGTGTGTGCTTTGCAGTGCCTCATGCTCTTGCCTCAGGTGGGGTGGGGATCCATTGCCTGGAGTTGGCAGAATATAGAACATTGTTCGTCTTCATTTTGATCCAGAGTCAGGCAATGAGAGTATAGCATGGACTTAGATTGTTAATTCTTATGATGAATCTGGTTTATACCTGACACACTCTGGAACTTGTTGGTCATGATAATCATGCCAGATAATAGTAAATTTCCCCATATATCACTACAGATCTTATCTTTCAATTTCTCTAGAGACTGTTAATGCACCATGTACATCCTAATAACCCCATATCGATGATAGTCAAAGACTTCTATGCAAACAATAGTACCTTCTTCCACAAAGAAGATACAGTCACACACACATGCATATATATTTGCTTATATAGTTTTATATAAATACATAGTTTTAAATACATATATGTATATATAGTTTTATATATATATACATATATATGAAAAGAGAGAACAATTTGCAACTACTTATAAGTGCTTAAACATGAAAAAATCCATATGTATGAATATATTTATATTCATATATATATGAGATAGTTAATCCAATTTTAAAATTGTTAAATTTATAATTTTTAAATTAAATTTTTCAAGTTAATAGTAGACAGAAATGAAGTAGAACAAGTGATAGCCTGATAAATGAAATGCGTTTAACCCTCATAATCAGATTATACAGAAAACAGTAGAAAAGGCATTAGGCATTATCTATTCTTTCACTTAGATGATGTAAAATGGGAGAAAAGTATGTTGTTGTAGTATGCCACGGATAGAGATTCATGTGGTGAAATACTACTGTTTATGTCAAAATGTAAGTTATTCATCGTTGGTGTTCCAGCAGTGTTCAAGTGTTTAACCTCCTTTAGGGTTTTCAAATGCCCATCTAGCTAGGAAATACCTTGCACAGTTTTGCTAGTTTCCTTTTTTGCATGTATTCCAATTAAAAAAAAACCCTCAAATTAACCCACACATGAGAGGAACAATGGTGCTCCATCACTGCTTCACATTTAATGTTTCTAAAGAGAAACTCCAAAACTTTCTCTCCAAATCATCCTCCACAGGGAACTCACAGTCTTGACCATGATAACATCTCGAGCTTCCAATTCAGATTTGAAGTATGTGATTTCTTACACTGTTGAAGCAGAAAACATCCAGACTTTATAGTATGACAGATTCGCTTTGGAGTCTCAGGCTGTCTTATTTTTGTGTGACTATCACTAAATTACCTACTTGACTCCCATTTCTAGTTTCAACATCTTGTTAAGGGAAACTCATACAGTAATCTAACTCTTAGAACTAGATAAAATGACATATACATATCCTTTAGTGAATATGTACAGATGCTGATTCCTAATATACTCTGAATATAAGCCCAGTGTATAATTATCTATTCCCAACGTCCATTTGTTGCCTCTTCATAATATTTGTGAGGAAAACAATGTAATCTCTGACATCCAGGAGCTAATGTAGAACTCCTAGCTAGAATGGATGGTCTTCTGAACACCAGGCAACTGTGTAACCTTAATAAACTAAGGAAAGCAACCAACCAAAAAAACTCCTTAACCTTTTCTGAACTCACATAGAACTAGAATAATAAGTGACCGAGTTTTTCCCTCTTCTCACAAACATCAGCAAATTCTCATATTAATTTGAAGAAGAGGTCTTCATATATCCCTCTTCTAGATAAGAATGTCTGGGGAATGTGAGCCAGAGAATTTAGAATATTGTCAAACTTCTTCCCAGTGCCAGATTCAAGTTTTCATCCTGGCAGGGGTTTATTTCCAGACTCCTCATTCCTTTCTCTGCTTACAGAGTCTTTTCTTTTCTTTTCTGTTCTTTTCTTTTCTTTTCTTTTTTTTCTTTTCTTTTTTCTTTTCTTTCCTTTCCTTTCCTTTCCTCCCTCCCTTCTACTCCCCTCCCCCCTCTCTCCTTTCTCATCGCCCCACTTAGCTTTAATTTCAGATGTGCCCTTGATGGGCCTTTCTTGGGATCTCCAGTGTATTCTCATTTATACCCTCTCTTCTGGAAACATCTGTCACCTTGCTGTGTGTGAGGACTGTTTTCCCACCTGTGAGCTAGTTTTGCACTCTTGTTGGAGTCTAAACTCCTACAGTTCCTTCTCCCAATTAAGAGCGCTGAATATTTATTTGCCTAAAACAGTCTCCTCCCCCCCAAAAAATACTATTCATCAGGCATCTCATTTTACACATCCATTTTGATATTTAGTGAGTAAAAGACTGTCAGGAGCTGTTACCTCAAGAGTCAAGATACATTTTTGCACTGTTGAACCTATTGTAAGCTGAGATATATCTGGGTATTCAGAGATAAGGTGGCAAACGTGTATCTCTGAGTGAAAAAGCAATTTTCTCTTGTGCTGTAGATCATAGCATGTCAAAATTCTCTAATTCCATGGTTTTGTTTTAAAAGAAGAAAGGTTAGTCTGTGAGGAGAAAAAAAAACCTCTGTTTTGATAGCTACAATCTCTAGAAAACTCTCATAGGAATTAGCAGAAATCAGCTCTTCTCAGAGCAATGTTTAGAAAATATAAGTTTGTAACTTGTCATTATATTTCACATTGCTGCCTAAAAGAGCACAGAGCACATTGGCTTCCTAGCTGCCTTTTTGTTTAATTCAATAGGTACTTTTCATTTGCGCTTTTAAAAAAAGTATTTCTAAAATTATATTTTACATAACATGACACATAAATTGCACACTGTGGAAAGAATTGTCTGCCTCCCTGAATGAAACCATTTTAATCTCAAGAGTTTTATTATCTGTTAAAACCTATTTAAATATAGGCATTCAATTTTACATTACTTGACATTTATGGTAAAGCTATTTTACAGCAGCGGGTTTCTGAAAAGACAAGATCACAACAAATACTTATGATTAAATGATATGCAGGATTGGAAAATATGGAGAATGAATGATCTAAACATGTCATGAAGTTCACATATAGGAATGCATCTAAGAGAATAGCAGAGACTTGGCAACCCTCAGTAACTACACACTTGAGACATGAGAACCAGGCTGAAGAATGAGCTATCCATGGTCCCCTATTACAAAGACTGATACAGACGGCCCACAGAGGAGGATATCCAGCTGACTGGGGATGGGAAGGGGGGCAACGGGGAATTGGGGATCACAACTCATGGTTGGCCCACTAAACAATGTAACTCATTATGAACAATAAAGGAAAAATGCAGGAATGGAAACAGACTCAGCAAATAGATGTGTTTGAAAACAGCAACCATGAAATTGTGACCATGGGTGATAGGAGCCTTTTTAATTTTCTATATTACACCATTAATTGAAGTTATTCTGCTTTGAATATTAAGCTGAAGCATTTGATATTAAAACAGAAAGAGAAGCATCCATCATTTACCATATAGAGGTTTTCATTGGGCAAGCAAGATTGTGTTTTCATCAGTGGGACTGAACAGTAAGGTTGGAAGTTGGACTAGTCA
This sequence comes from Zapus hudsonius, assembly GCA_004024765.1. NCBI lineage: Eukaryota > Metazoa > Chordata > Mammalia > Rodentia > Dipodidae > Zapus > Zapus hudsonius. Next base: position 11,228 of record PVHP010022341.1, read on the forward strand.
ATCCTGCTCTCATGATTCACCATGATGGGAACACAGGCTGGAAACTATTTCAACTTTTATCTCATTGATACATATATATAATTCTGGGGCACCGTTTCCGATATGGAAAAACTTATTTTCCCTTTTGTCATGTTTTTTTTTTTTTCAAATTGTCAGTTTCAATTATGGTTGAAAGGAAATAGTGTAATGAGCTTCTACAATTAAGAGGGGTTTTTTTTGTAATTTTTATACAATTGAGAGTTTTTTGTATTTTTTTAATAATTGGCCTTGTGAGTATGGTATATAACAATTCAAACTGAGATTTTTATGGAGAAAAAAACTTAATCACCATAAGATTTTTAAATTACACAGAATAATCGGCATGAAACTTTTATCCATCAAATGGCCACTGAAAAATGAGGTAATTACCTAAAATGATTTGCATGTTATGAGCTAATGCAATATTACAAAGTAAAGTCCAGTTGTGAAAGCAATGCCTAATTTCCTGATTAATGTCTCATGCACAGTATTCCTCCATGCTCTGTCAGAGCCCAACTAACAATATGACCAATCACTCAAAGAAAAAAAAAGAGATAGTCTAAGAAGAAATGAGTTCAACTGCAATAAATCATGATTCATACCAAGTGAAATTGAGAGTTATGACAAGTAATCTCAGTGTATTGTGTTATTAATGGAATACATTGAGATTTTTAATTGATTTAATTGTAGATTTTCAGTAATTCAAGATTGATGTGTAAAGGCCAAAAAATATCATTTTGGGGGTTTGTAAAATGTCATCGATTAACTTATTGAAGAAACCTCATATTAATATATCAATCTGCAACACACAGCTCTGCCAAAAGTTACAATTTGAGTGATATTTACTTAGGATGACTAAGAATGTCAGTGGAGTCAGATGCCCAGATTTCCTACAGAAAGATTAGCAAAGGTTGCTCTCCTCAGTGCAAAGTGGAAACAGTCTATCTGGAAGTAAAATTAATCTCCTCTGTCAGCTGAAAGCAGGTGTAGAGATAAACAAAGGAGAAACAGGTGAAGCAAAACCTCACTCATAAATACAAAGACTACCAGTGAGCTCAGACCACAGTCACTTAGGAACCAACTCAAAATGGAACGTCTATTATTCTTTCTTTATACAAACAAGGAAACACTTCAAAATACTATTTGTTTTTTTTAATTTAATATTTATTGTCCATAATGAGTTACATTATTTAGTGGGCAAACCATGCGTTGTTATCCCGACTTCCCCAATTCCCCCCTCCCCATCCCTGATCAGTACTATTTGTGAAACCTATTAGGAAGCAGTGATTCTCTGTCAGCAGAAGAGGGAATGAGGAGTAGGCAAGCACTTTCTTCAAGTGTGAGTGATTCCTGTTGTTCATGAGGAAGAAGGAAGGATGAATAGAAAGCCCTGAACACATCTCCATGGTTATCACAAACATGCCAGAATATCAACTTCCCTTTCACTTATCAGAAGTGCACTGATATTTATCAAATGAAGGAAGGAAGTTGGGAGAAATGACATGTTCTTGAATCCCATCAAACACATGAATATCTTTGGGACTGGTAAAGACCTTGAGAACTTTTGAAATAGGACAGGAATACATGCTTCAGCATGAGATGACCATGAGTCTATGGAGTCAGGTGTCAAATGTGGTGGTTTGAATATAAAATGTCTCTGCCCCCCCATAGCTTCATATGTTTGGGATTAAACATCATACTTAATCTCTAGCTGGTAGAGACTTTGAGAGGTAGAGCCTTGCTGAAGGAGGCAAGTCGTTGGGGGTTGGACCTTGAGGATTATTTGTCCAGCCTAACAGGGAGTTCATAGAAAGCTCACCCTACACTCCCTCCTTGCTTCTGTGGAGATGTTACTCCCCTTGCCTGTCTACCATGCTGTCCTTGTTATGTTGAGACCTCCCTCTCAAAGCTATAAGCAAAACCAACCCTTTCCTTCTATAAGCTGTCTCTAGTTGAGTATTTTTTCCCAGTAATAAGAAGGTAATTGTTACAGACAGGTTAAGGATTAGAATTGTTAAGATTTTTCTAGTGTTACATTTCACCAGTTTGGCACCATATTTTAGGACAACATTCTGATTTTCCATCATGGCCCATTCCCCAGTGTGTGGGCTCTTGAAGCAGCACACCCTGCTGCTTGAATTAGGAAGGAGCTGGTGAAGGTAAACACTTGGCCACCTCAGTTTCTATTAAGTTGGGTTGTGACTGAGTCTACAACTTCCAGAACCAACTCAGCTTCAGAGTAAACTGAGGCCCATTCTTGAGTTATCAGTGTTATAGACCAAAACATGAGTTTGTCCCTCTGATACTCAGATTTCTATCTGGTATCAGACAGTTCAAAAGTCTGTTTTGTTGGCACTAGCCTTGATCTAGCTGTGATACATGAGTTTTGAGATGGGTTTTGACCACCGAGGCTGGTGCTAACCTGGATGGCAGCTGAATCTCACAACCTCAGAGACCTTCAGTCTCAGAAGAGTGAGCGATTATTGGTCCTGCCCTGAGGTGAGAAGCAGTATTTCGAATCCCAGGTCTGTTGGGCAGGTATGTAGGTCTCCATTTGATTCAGGGCATGATCTAGAAATCTGAGTCACATCTCCATAGTGATATAAGGCCTGTATATAAGGCCTTCACTTTCTACTAGGAGACTGATCTCACTATGGAAAACCTATCACTAGGCTTTGAGACACCGGTGTGATGTACTGTTCCTGCCTCTCTTTAGAAGATGAACCCTACAGTCTACAGTGTGGACTGAGGTTGGCCTCAAGCATTTATTGTGGCTAAGTCTACAGATTTTAGTTTCGTACTGGGTGCTATGGCCTTTGCCCAGCATTGGGTTTTTGACATGGAAATCTTGATACTGAGTTTTAAGTTTAAGGTGTTATTCAGTTCTCTTCTTCTAAGAAGGGGAAGGCACCTCTATGTCCTGGGTTGCTTGAAACCTCAGGTCAAGGATAACTAAAGAAATGACTCCTCAGTATGTTTGTTCTGAATGTTATACTAAACATAGACACTATGGTTTCTCTGTTATTTCTTTAGCTCTTCTACTAGAAAACCGGTGTGTGTATAGATGTTCAACTTGAGGTATCTAAGGAAAGAACTAACCTAGTATCTTAACTGACATCATTCTCTGACCTCAGAAAAGAAACATTCATACCCTAATCTAATCCAGACCTATCATGTAGATTTCTCTATTTTCAAATAACTTAAATAGGCCTTTGGGTGACAGCCAACAAAACAAAAGTTATACATGATGTGTAGTATAAAATCTGTCACTATGATCATGGGGTGACATGTTTGAAATACCCTTTATTTATTGAGACATTATCAAGTAATACAAGCTATATCATACTTTTCTTGTAGCCAATACTGACCTTAAGCTCCTGATCCTCCTGTCTTTACCTACTAAGCACTGGCATAGCAAGAATGCCCAAAAGACATTTGAAATACTCTTATAAATGACAAATGTCTAGCATGCAAACATTTGCAACTATATGACAATATACTAACTAGTGATTGAAACATCTCTAATTTCTTAAGTGACATTGTCTTGTAATGTCAAGTTTTTGACCTTTTTTTCACCATTCTTATCATGACTTGTTCTGTTTTTCTTCGGAATATTTGATGCTAATAACTCTTCTTAATTTTGGGAACACTACCATTCCTTAAATGAACAACTACTCTGCCCTCCTCTTAATATTTCTTCTCAATATATGCAATGTACTGGTGGCATTTGAATTCTCTGTCAATTTTTTTTAATATATATTTATTGTCCATAATGAGTTACATTATTTAGTGGGCAAACCATGCGTTGTTATCCCAAATTCCCCGATTCCCCCCCTCCCCATCCCTGATCAGTTGTATATCCTCCTCCTATTTTCCCATGGGTTTTATTATGTACTTTTCTCTTATGACACTTCAAGTACTTGATTGTTTTTTCTACTCTATTCTCACAGGCTCAGCAATCACATATCAGAAAGTACTAAGTTAGTATGGATCACTGACTCATCTAGACAAGCTCACCAACAAACACAAGAGTTTGTTCTGTCTCCAGCTCCTAAGTACTGAGATTACAGGCATGCCTGTTCACAGCTATCAGTTTACACACAGGGGATCTGAACTCAGGTCTCATGCTTGTGGGGCAAGCACTTTGCCCTGAACCGTCTCCCCATCTGCTGTAGTTCTAATTTTTTTAAAATTTTTGTTTCATGTTTTCCCAATATCTAGAGAAAGGTAAATTTATAGGAGTGGAATATTTATGTTTCATGACTAATATATCTTCCATTGACAGAATAGCCACCAAGAAATATCTCAGTTGATTTTTGCTAGTGAATAAATTACTATGATAAATGAGTGGTTTAAGAAATATAATTATTGAGAGCAGGGTGTGGTGGTGCACAACTTTAATCCCAGCACTCGGGAGGCAGAGTTAGGAGGATCTACATGAGTTCAAGGCCACCCTGAGACTACATAGTGAATTCCAGGTCAGCCTGGGCTAGAGAGTGAGACCCTACCTCGAAAAACCCAAAAAAAATTATTGAATTATTTGAAACATTAGAAAACACAGCCTGAACTATGACAAGGAAATTATGTATTTAAGCAGGAAGTACAGTACTAAGTAAACTGTACCAGGTAAACAATTGCCGGGGGTGATCCAGTAAAGTTTGGGATAATATTGACAAAATAACCATCCCTGTTCCTAATAAAATGGATAGCATTGAAGAAAGACAATTAGTTTCCTTTAGACTTTATTTTTAGTCTTTGAAATATCACCACACAAAGCTGGATACAGCAAATAGTATCTTCATAATTTATTTGATCACATTATCGATTCCTGAGGTCCTTGAAGAATTATGGTTTTACAGAATACCTTTGGGGGAAATGCTGAAGAGAAAGAGATATTGTGTGCCTGGGCCATGATTCTGTTTTATTGTGGCATGGCATCCCATGCTGTAATAAATGAGCTTGAAAAAATAGAGAGCTAGTAAGTTTATTCTTAATGTAAAGCATTGGCATATTTGGAAGAAGCAAGGATCCTGTGAATGATAGGTAGTCATAAAATAGTAAGACACAAGTGAGGTGTGGTGAGCCCTGCATGAGATCTCAGCATTCTGGAGGCTGAGAAAGGTCTGGATTGTAGAGTGAACCCTGATTTAAAAACAACAAAATCAACACAACCACGCATCCCCACGAAAACATAACTCATGAAAAGCTAAGACTTCTAAGGTATGATCATGATAAAGAGTAGGAGGCTGTGGTGGTCATACTGTTGACAGCAAGCAGAAGGCAGAGGTCAGAGGATCACCAGGAATTCAAGGTCAGTCTGGGCTACAGAGTGAGTTCCAGATCAGCCTGGGCAAGAATGAGACTCTGCCTAATAAAACAAAAATATAGATACAAAGTAGACATATTAAACACATACTGAATATGTAGTCATTTTATAGTTTTACTCAGTGAATGCAAAGAATACTTGTATTCTTTAGTTTTATAAGAATTCATTTAGATATCTATTTCCATAACTGTTTCAATCTGAAGTGGTCATGATAAACACTAGAAAAATTATTGTATCACATTTTTCATGTCGGTGACAAAACACCTGAGACAAAGCAACTTCAAGGACAAAGGGTTTATTTTGGTTTGTGGTTTGAGAATACAATTCAGCATGGGGTTTGAAAGGGTTGGAAGGCATAAATAACCACAGGAGTAGGAAACAGCTGGACACATGGCATTTGTAGAAAGAAAGCAGAGAGAGATGAATGCTGGTGCTCAGTGTACCTTTGTCTTTCATATTCAGTCTAGGATCCCAGGCCCTAAGCACAGTTAGAATGGGTCTTCAACCTCAATGAACCTATTCTGGAAATTTCATCACAAGCATTCCTCACGATTTGTATTCATGGTAATTCTAGATCCATCAAGTTAACTATCACAACTCCACTCTTTTCCAACCTGACACACATGCACGTTACTTTAAATTACAATGTTCTCCTCTCTGTTCCAGAAGCTCCTGGTCAACTCACAATGCAGAGTACATTCAGTCCAACTTGTGAAGTCCCAACTTGTTCAAAACAAAGTCTTTTCTGAGAACAAAGTAGTTGCATAACTGTGATCCTAATGACATAAAAATGTCACTTATATCTTTGGCACAGTATCATTCCAAGGGGGTTAATGACGAGGAAAGATTTTGCCAAAGATCAAACCCCAGAAGGGCAAACACAAATCCTGCAGCTCTATGTCTTGCTTTTGGTTGATCCACCAAAACTCCGAAAGGCTAGGGTAGCACCACTCTGCCCAGGGTACATGTTGCCTCTACTTTTGGTGGGCTTGACTCCATGTGGCTTTTGTGAATAGAAGTCCCACAGTCCTGGCATCTGGAGAATCCCAGGATCTCCACTATGAATTAGGTTTCATCTTCATGGGTCCAGCAATGGCTACTCAGGGCAACCTTGCACATCACGTGGCTTCCCTGGCTTCTGAATTCATCTGTGGGTTAAGACTATTTATGATGCTCTAAGACTAAATGTGACCTAAGACATAGAGCAACTGTATTCCTAGACACCTTGGGATCTTTTCGGTTCATGCCCATATAGCTTTTATACTAATTATTGACAGTTTATTTTTGGATATGTAAGATTATAACTTAATAAAATTGCTGAACCTTTGTGTTTTCCTATTCTATAACATACATAAAGAGAAATTTGCTAGCATTAAATACTAATGAAACATTGTCAAGGAAAATGTATTTAATCTTCTACTTGAAAGAGTCTCTAAAATCTAAAGTTGTTTAAAAAGAACATAAACATTTTGCCTTTTTGTTAAACAGTGTGACCTGGTTAAAAATAATTATGTGCTAGTATTATGGTTGTGATCATCCTGATTCCTGGAATTATTCCCTGTTCTCAAAGTTCAGTAATTTAAGCGATGTAGGTACAACCTGAACAGTTTTGGCAATTATTTATTTAGATATAAATATATGAGAATGTGTGTCTTTTTTTTCCTTTTCATTATTCCAAATCTGCATATGCATTTGTTGTGAATGAATTTATTTAATATCTTGAAGAAAAATATAACATAAGAATACTAGCATCCAAAATTAATAATTTTTGGCTATACTATGAATCAGAAATGTCATGTGCATTTATGAATACTGAATGTTCACCCAAACCCTCATAACTGTTTTAGAATAGTAAAAATAATAGTAACCTTTCTCATTGCCTTTGCTAGGTGCATATCATTACATACTCTGCATATTTTATATCCAAACTTAACAATAATATCTATTATTTATTTTATTTTATTTATTCATTTTCAAGCAGAGAAATACAGAGAGAGAGAGAGAGAGAGAGAGAGAGAGAGAGAGAGAGAGAGAGAGAGAGAGAGAGAGAGAGAGAGAATGTGAGTGCACCAAGGCCACCACCTGTGGGTCTGGCTTATGTGGGTACTGGGGAATTGAACCTGGGGCCTTTGGCACCAGAGGCAAGTGCCTTAACCGCTGAGCCATCTCTCCAGCCCAATATCTATTATTATAATATCCATTATTATAATTTTTCAGTATACAGAGTTTTGCAGATGAGAGAATTTGCTGGCGTTCGAGCACTCATTGGAGCCATACTCCTGCTGGTACTGGGAGAAACCCGACTTGTCAAGTTGCTGAGAAGTGAGAGTTACAGGCTCCGTACTGGGTGAGAATTTTCCATCTCACCTGCCCGGGCTCAAGGAACATTGAGGAGAAGGAAGTGGCAGAATAATATCTGTGCTGCTTTCACTGTTGCCCAGATAAGCTTCCTTTTGGAGAGGGCTATGGAGCCTGAAAACTCCATAAAATGTGGACAATAAGAGGCTGTTGAGAACTCAGCACTAAATGAATATTTTCAAAGTTGCCCACTATGGCTGAAGGAACACGGTGGAAGAGAGTATGAAAAGAATGTAAGAGGAATTTGAGACACAATCCTCAAGATATAAAGTGACTGGTACATTCAGGACCTTACAGCCTATATTGGTAGTTGGTATCTCCTCCAGCCCTGCACAATATTGAGCCTCTCCACATTTTGACTTGGACGGCAGAGGAGAGCTAAAGGAAACACCAAGACAGTAATAGCAAGAGTTAGAAAGAAAAGTGGGATTAATGCAACAGGGGTAGGGGAGGCAGGGTATCTGATGAAAATGGGAGAGAATTATGACCAAATCACAGTGTGCTCATGTAAGAAAGCTCTCAATAGAATTAAAAACAATTTATAACAAATGAATTTGCTAATTAAGATCACCCAGCTTCAGATATAGGTGGCATAACTTTAACACAGTGAACCAGTCACATAATTTATAAACATAAAAATAATTATTTTCAGAAAGAAAAAGAGGGACAATGGGCTAACCAGGGCCTCTAGTCACTGCAAAGAAACTCCAGATGCATGCAATACTTTATGCATCTGGCTTTACTTGACTCCTGGAGAATTGAACCTGAGCCTAAAAGCTTTTCAAACAAGCACTGTTAACCACTGAGCATTCTCTCCAGCCTCAGGATTTTGAAATCTTAATCAAGAGATTGAACAAGCTTTCCGAAAGTCACCTCTAAATTGCTGTACAAATGATAAAATGGGTCAGAACTGTTACGTTTCAAGATAGGATTTTAATAAAAGTTCATCAAGTAAAATCTGCAATACTGTCATAGAGCAGAATTATAGGTCCTAACCTTATATTTTCACAAGCACGGGGCATCTTCTGTTGGCGTTGGCCACAAAAAGGTCATAAGTTCTAGAGTATAATTAATTCAGATAGTGATTATGAAAAATATGCTTGCCCTAGGTGAAAGAAACTGGTAGGGGATTCTAGTTTACTTTCTTTTCAAAGGAGTTGAGTTCAATAAAAGAAACTAATATTTATAGAAAAGTTAACAATCTATTTAGTCTGATTTAATAGTGTCATTTGTAACTCATTTTTATTTTTAAAACAATCCTGTGAGGCAATAATATTATCGCTATGATATTAACAATCTTAATAATATTACTGTTTTTTCCTGATGATGAAAAGAGATGGCAGCATTTAGAAAGCCAATGCTGGAACAGACCTTGCAATTGGACCTACTCAATGTTCATGGGGTTCCTACATATCCAATTAAAATGCTGCACATCGGAAGCACATCACTACATGCAAATATTTGCCAGGCACAAATGATTGCAGAGAATTAAGCAGATTTGATATTACAAATCATCAAGTACTTGCATACCATAAAACTGATATCTTCTTTAAATGCAATTTGATTAAAATGGAAATTTGCTGCATTAAGCTACTACTATTGCTGATGGAAACATACAATATGACTTATCTCCTCTTGCATAGCAAAAATGATCAAATAAAATTTTAACATGAGTATTAAACAATGAGCACAGTCCTAACTTCTCCTAATCTTCATCTCCTCATGTCTAGTCACTAGTAGTTAGAATTTCAGAATATTTAATATAACAGATCTATTCATTTATACATACATACATACATACATGTGTATTATATGTATTTTCCATCAGAATATGAGAATACTGTTTTTATGATTTCTTTTTATTTTAACAGAACAAAGATCAGTCCATTATTTTCATATACTGACCATATCTGTACTCTTTCAGAGACTTCCTATATTTTCGTTGCAAAAACAGGGCTGGGGAAGTAGTCCAATGGTTAATGGTGCTTGCTTTGCAAACCTGCTGATAGAAGGTGCATCCTCAGACCCTAGGCAGGACATAATATTGAAATTAAATCCTGACACAAAGCCAGGGGCAAAGGAGCATATGTATGTGTAATTCCAATATGCCTGTCGCAGTGGGAGGCAAAATCAGAACAATCCTCAAGCTTGGGGCCAGCTACACTGGCCCTCGAACAGTAAGATATAGCAAGAGAAACCCTATATTAGACAAGATGGTGTATTAGACAAGAGGATTAAAGCCTCAGTGTTATGCTACTGACTTCCACATTTTTGTCCAATATTCATCATATATATACATATATTATAAACAAAGGTAAATAAATAAGGCAGAGAAAGATATTCTTTAACTTGATAGTAGTTTATTTTTTAAGATATATATATATATATATATATATATATATATATATATATATTTTTTTTAAATTGTTATTTATTTGAGAGAGAGACAGAATGAATGAGAATATAGGTGTTCTTGGGCCTCTCACCACTGAAAATCAACTACAGACCCATGTCCAACTTTGTGAATGTGGCTTTATGTGGGTACTGGGGAATCAAATCTGGGCTGGCAGGCTTTGCAAACCAAGTGCCTTTAAACATGGAGCTGTCTTCCCAGTTCCCTTGATTGTTTCTGGAGATTCTAAGAGATTGTTTATCAGTTCAATATATTTCTCCACTTCTGAAAAATAGTAAGATTAGTTTTAATGAAAAGCTTATGACCTTTTGCAAGGGAAATTGTTCATTTGTTCACATGTATAACTTTGTCAAGTTTACTGAACCATTTCATCTCTGTTTCTTCATCAGTCAAACAGACATGATAATTATTCCCACACCATGGAATGCTGAGATCACATTATTAAAACAATTTGTTTTTTCCATATATTACAGGTTCAACAATGTCACCTATACATTTAAGTTACCTTTAATCATTTAGGATAAGTGTGTGATATAAGGTGAAATAAATTTTCTTTCTTAACAAAAATAATCATAAATGACCAGTAACATATAAACATATATACATATAAACATATAAACAATTTGTTGAATCTCCTCCTTAGTCACCAGGGAAATGCCAATTAAAATAGCAATGAGATTCCATTTCCCCCCAGTCAACATGGATATGATTACAGAAACAAGTGACAACCAATGCTGGAGCAAATAGGAGAAGGAAGGAGGGAAGTGAATCTTAATATAATGCTAATAGGAATGTAAACTGGTCTAGCCACTGTTGATGTTGGTATTTAGTGTTTTCAAAGACTAAAAATATCATAGAATTATAATACAACTACAGTGTTGCTGACTATCTATCACTAGCACTCTACATCTAACTACCAAAGAAAAACTTGTCCAACAATATCTGTTTTAATACTATCCACAATAGACAAGTTAGAGAAGACTGGGTATTCACCCAGCATTGAATACATAAATAAAATATAATATGTGCACACAAAGTATGTTGTTTACAGGGAAATGAGTAATCAATGTAACTAGAACACATAATGTTACATGAAATCAGACTTATACAGACTCATACAGGCAAATATCACCTTATTTCTCTTGAGCATCCTAAATTTTATATACATACATAAAATCATGAATCTATGCATACTTGTAGATATATGATATGAATGGAGGAGTGTGACTATCTGGAGTAATGATCGGAAATTATGGGTGGGGGAATATAGATAATGGGAAAAGTGAGATGAATATGGTCAAAGAAAACAATAAACTATGAAAATCTCTCTAGAGCCCATCGCTATATAAAATGTATATACAGAAAAATATAAAATACAGGCAAAAGGCAATGTAATTTTGTTCTACTAACTTGAAAAGTGAACCTTATTATATATAAAACTTAAAATCTTTAACTTTAATGTTTCTAAGCCTAGTGTTTTTACTTCCTGTATCCATTTACATAATGACTTTGTGACACTATGAAATACTGCCTATTAAGAATATATATATATATATATATATATATATATATATATATATATATATATATATATATATATATTATTACTGTATCCAGGAAACCAAGAAGTAATGTTATGTATTTTAATAATTTTATAGCGATATGTTGGAGTAAATAACCATTAGTATTCAGAATTATAAGATTAGTATCAAAATGTCAACATATCAGTCTGCGTATTTCCTCTCTTTCATTAATTTAAATAATCTACAACAAAGAAAGATGTATTTGAATTATTAAGAAACATATATATTAAAACTTACTAATGATGTATATATGCATATATGTTATTCATAAGTGCCCTGGCAACTTATTTTAAAACCTAACACATAAAATTAACAACATTCTTCTTAGAATGTAAAGTCAAGCTTTTATGAGAAACCTAATTTGTATGTAGATTCACTTCTTTAAGTACTTTAATGTGACTTTTAATCAATGTCATAAAAAATAAAACAGTGGACATTGGAAGTGGTATGTATATTCACAAAGGGTGAGATTATTTTGAAAGCATATAACTTTCTCACATTTAATAACCTAAGTTGAACCTGGTTCTGATCCTCCATGTCATTTTGAAGATTCCTTCTTTCTAACATCGTCAGTTGTTTGAGAGAAAATCCATTGTATATTCATTTAGAGATTTCTTCTCTGCACCATTGGATGGAATGAAGGACTAAGAAAACACCTGTGTTCTGCTTCTCTGCTCACTGGATTCTGAAATATAGTTGTGATTTTACATAGGATGGTGTGGTGGTTTGAAGGTGAATGTATGTGCGCTCCTCATAGACTAAGGCATTTTTGATTAAGGTTAAGCATCCTGCTGGAAGAGTCGTCACAGGGGCAGATCCTGGATTCCAGCCATAAGATGTGTTTGGGGGAAGATCTGAATTCCAGCCCAAAGCTATACAGAACATTTTGAGGTCTAGTGGTTGGAGTTTGCTGGTTTTGGTGTTTGCTTGCTACAGTTTCTTCTTCCTGATTATATGTATGGAAGTAAGCAGCCTCTTCCACCATTGATGGAGCTTCCTTGTAAATATTAAGTAAATCCCTTTCATACCATAAACTGTGTGTTGCAGGATTTTCATTCCAGCAATGTGTAGATGACTACAACAGATGGCAGTATTTGTGTCCATGCTTCATTTGCAGAGCACTCTTAAAAAACTGTTATATTTAATGTACATTGAAAAAAATACACAGGCCATCCAATTTTAATTTGACTATTTACAATCTTAGTTTGCATTGTTGCCTTCATATCCCAAAAAAATTTCAGTCTGGTCAAAAATCCATTACCAATAACTCTTCTCATTTCTTCAACTGTATATTTAAGGATTAGCTGGTCTCTTTATTTCTCATCCTGTCTCTATGGTAGCAGATGAAATGATGTCTTTTTTTACTCGTGTGATGGTTAAGTTTTCTTTTCAACTTGACCTGTTTAGTATTCCACAGAAATCTTGGGAATATCTCTGAGGTTGCTTACAGGAAGGATTAACTAAAGGAAGAGGAATCTCCTCCAGAGTGAACCCTTCCTCTAGAGTGGGTGGCCGTATCTGTAGGGGGGCAGGATGTTTGAAAGATCCAGGAAAAGGAAATCTCTCTCTTCCTCTCCCCCTCCAATGCTTGCTTGCTGATGTGTGTGAGTGTGAGTGTGTGTGTGTGTGTGTGTGTGTGTGTGTGTGTGTGTGTGATATTGGTGACAGCTTCTTTCTTTCTGCTTGGGCCTGTCAAAGGGGGTCAGCCTCTTTCACCATTTTGGAACTTCCCCTGGATCTGTAACTTCAATACATCTTTCTTCCCATAACTGTCCTGGTTTGGAGGTTCATCCCAGGGGTGTGTGGATGACTAGAACAACTCATTAGTTTTGAGGATATGGACATATTACTATCCATCCTCACTGTTACTTGGTAAAAGTGTGGAAGCATGGTTTTTTCCATACCCAAACATTTCTTTTCTAATGTTTTTCCTGCCACTACACTTGCAAGAGTGAATTAAGCTGTCCTCCAAATTAATTGCACTATTAGTGTATATTCCTAATAAGTTAATTTCATTAATTTTTGTGTATACATAACAAGATTGTCTAATTTTTTACTAAGTTTTCATATGTATATATATTCATATGAAAACATATATATATATATATATATATATATATATATATATATATATATTAAATTTTGATGATATGCACACATATTCTTCATCCTCAATTTTGTCACTCTTCCCCTTTATGTTACTTCCCTTTGTTTCCTTAGACAGACAGAAACATCAATGGAATAGAATACTATACCCACACATAAACCCATGAAGATACAGCTACATATTTTTGTTAACAAGTGCCCAAACTATACATTGGAGAATTGACTCTCCCTTTAAAAATGTTGCTGACCAAACTGGATTTCAGCATGTAAAGAAATGAAATTAGATGCCTTTATCTGTTCCTACACAATAATCAGGTATGAATTAACCATAAAATCTTAGAATATGACCTGAGAACTCTGAAATTATTGAAGGAGAAAGTATGGAAAACAATTCAAGATATAGATATAGGCAAGGGCTTGCTCAAGAGAGTTCTAGTTTCTCAGGAAATTGCTGGCCAACAATTTACAAGAGAGACCTTGTGAAGTTTGAAAACTTCTGTATAGAATGAAAAGCAGTTCATTGGAGAGTGGAGGGCGGAATCTTTGTAAGCTTTTTAACTAACAGAGAATATATAAAATGTACTTTCATAATGGTTTCATTAGTACTCTTTGTTTCCTAGAAGGCTTTCAATTTCTTAAAAATAAAGGGAATAGGAATGAGCAAAACAGAACTACTTTCCAACTACATGAAACTTGCATTATGAGCAGTAAAAAGGCAAACAAAAACATTCTAAGAAGAACATCAATAGACTGTTTTTAATGAGGTAAGTAGATAATTAGACAATATAAATTATAGTGTGTGCTGACAAGAATATGGCTGGACTGCAATGATGGCAAGGAACCAAGATAAAGATATTAAGGAAACTGACTCTGGGAACCCCAGCATAGACAGTGATGGAAAGAGTTAAGTGAAAAGAAATTAAGAAAGGGGCGAGATCAGCCAACACCTAGATCACTGGAGCAAAATTGGACAATTTTTATGTTCAATTACTTCTTCTCACTATAATACTTTAGCATCTATTGTATACCAGGATGCAAAACTGAAAATAAATCTTCTGTCCTTTTTTAAAAAAATATTTTATTTATTCATTTTCAAGCAGAGATACACAGAGAGAGAGAGAGAGAGAGAGAGAGAGAGAGAGAGAGAGAGAGAACACACCAGGGCCACCACCTTGTGGGTCTGGCTTCTAGGCCTTAGGCACTGGAAAAAGTGCCTTAATCGCTGAGCCATCTCTCCAGCCCTCTTCTGTCCTTTAGGAACTTACATTTGAGACCAAGTGGAAATGATACTTTCAATAACTATATTAGCATTTTAATAAGCGGAATCAGTTCACATATTAAGAAGGTAGTGGGGGCCTGGTGAGATGGCTCAAAGGTTAAGGCACTTAACTGCAAAGCCTAACTACATGGTTTAGATTCCTCAGTACCCACTTAGAGCCAGATGCACAAAGTAGCACCTGCACCTGGAGTTTGTTTGCAGAGGCTGGAGGCCCTGGTGTGACCAGTCTCTGTCTGTCTCTCCTCTCTCTCTCCAAACATACATAAATACATACATGCATACACACACACACACACACACACACATATATATATATATATATATATATATATATATATATATATATATATATATATATATATATATATATATATTTGACAAGGAAAGAGCTATGTGACATGAGAAATCTGAAAAATTCTGTCCAGTAGGAATAATAATAGGAATATTGTGATTAGCTCTCTGGAAGCCACAGCGAGGTGGGGAAGATGACAGAGAAGTCTGAAGGCAGTTTCTTACACTCTCAGACAAAATTCTGAGTGTAGGATGGTCAATTTAAAAGTAAAGGGCCTAAGAAAATTTCTAGTTCCATGCTATGTTCTTATTTATATCAGTAAAACATACTTCTCAAATGTTTCCATGAGGCATCCAATACCCAGGTTCACCTTGAACTCACCCAACTCCTGATTAGTAATTTTCACTCATTTTTCTGACATTAGAATCTTATGTGAAGTTTTTTTTTCCTTGAATGAAACATGACTAGCCCTTACCTATGAAATGTAGAAGCCTAGATGTGTTTAAATACATTTTTAAACAATATAAGCAATCTGATAAATGACTGAGGTAGAAAACTACTGTTTTCTCCGCAGTTCATCTAATTGACTATTGTTCATAGAAAATAAGAATTATCAGGAGGAAATATGCTATCATAAAGATGATTTCTTTCTCATTTTAGTTGCATTGTTATTACAGAGATTACCAATTGCAAAGTATGTTGATTTGACTTTCAATCACATTTTGCCGCCTGGATATTATTGAAAATTTCTGCATTCACTTGGGAAACTTGAATCACATCACTAATGAAAAGATTAGTTTGTGTCTGATGAATACATTTTAATGGCAAAATATCTGAAAGTTATTTTCCTGATACTACAGCGGTTACAAATTATCTAGTCATAACCTAACAGATATTATACCAGGGTTGAAATACCATTAAGGTTGTTCTGACTGATAATTCTGTCATAAATGAAAACACTTTTAAAGCATCGTAATAAACCTGCTTAATTTCTATGCTATATGCTCAGGAGTTGCAAAATATTACCGGAAATTAAAATGCATAAAGGCTTCGCATTATGTTTAATATGAATAAAAATATACAATAGGAAGCAAATAATATGCAGTAATCTTCCAGCTGATCCTGAGAACATCAATGCTAAACTGCTTTAAAGAATAAGGATAAATTCTTAGAGAATCACATATTTGCTAACATATTATGCATGAATCTTGTGTATATTGAAAGAACGAATTATATTACATGTAATATTTCTTCATACATAGATGGACTCAAGTTTCCTCAAGATCAAAATAAGAGAAAATGTCCTTTTTTAAGCCAGTCTGAAACTATTGGCAAATGTGCAAAGGTTAAAGATTATTTATAATATCTCTTTCATTATTTTTAGTACATTTTTTCTGAGAGTATTATCAATACTATAATACAGAGTAATTAGTGGTCAGTTCTTGAATGCATGGAAAGTGTTGAGTTAAAACTGCAAGCTCTGGAGTTTTGATTCCCAGAGGAAAAAAGAGATTTCTAAGTAAAAGGAGAGGTATGACATATCAATGTGAAATACTATAAATCATTTCAGTTCTTAAAAGTTTATGTTATTCCTGCCAAATTCAAATATTAATGAAGGTAGCACTGTACTTATACAGTATTTACAAAAAAAGCACAAATTAAATATCCTATGAATACTGCTTAAGAAATACAACTCTTTACATGCCAAAGTATGTTATGAAGCTCTGTGCTAATCAGAAGACATGAAAGAACCTTTTCCCTCATTTAGGACAAAAAGCCAGAGAAAAATTTTCATGTTAGCTCTCATTAGAAATTTTACTTTAGGTGACATTTAAACATATGTGTGAGATAAAATATGACTTTCAGCCTTAAATGTGTAACACCAAATAAACCAAACAATTCTTCCCCTAATTCTCAAATTATGAATGGTAATTCAGTTGTCATTTTTGGAGAAAAAAAAAGGCTGATCTTATGACTTTCAAATGTATGCTTCAAAATGTGAGAATGTAGTTATTCTTCTAAGGCAACAAACATATACTTAGTGCTCAAAGAATAGTATAGAGGGGAGGGGAGGGGAAGGGGAGGAAGAGGGGA
>PVHP010022342.1:0-28503 GCA_004024765.1 Zapus hudsonius
TATGGCCCCTCTCCATGATTGCCAACAGATCCTGTCTGAAGTGCATGGGACTCACTCGGACCTTTCAGATGTGCCGCTGACCGATGCGCAGACCTGGTTCACCGATGGGAGCAGCTACATCCTAGAGGGAGAACGTAAGGCTGGGGCAGCGGTGGTAGATGGACAATCTGTCATTTGGGCTAATGCTCTGCCTCCTGGGACCTCGGCCCAAAAGGCCGAGATTATTGCTTTAACTGAGGCCTTAAAGAGGGCAAAGGACAAAAGAATCAACATCTACACTGATAGTAGATATGCCTTTGCCACTGCTCATGTCCACGGAGAAATCTATAGGAGAAGAGGACTCTTAACCTCAGAGGGAAAACAAATCAAACATAAGGAGGAAATATTAAACCTCCTCCAAGCCCTACTGCTACCCAAAAAGGTCAGCATCATCCATTGCCCAGGTCACCAAAAAGGGGACTCCCCAATGGCAAAAGGGAATCTCATGGCAGATGAGACAGCACGCCAAGCTGCACTGGGCTCAACTCAAATGGCTATAGCGGCCGAACTCCCTTTAATTGGCTGGAGACCAGAATGGCCATATCAAGACTATGATTTAGAAATAATACAGAAGCTGAGGGCTAATTTTGATAAGGAATCAAATACCTGGAAATATCAAGGAAAGACTGTGTTGCCGCAAGCCATGGCCAAAATTCTCATTTCTGACCTGCATAAATTAACACACCTCAGCCACAGAAAGATGAGCCAGCTATTAAATAAAGAAGAAAACACCTATTATATTCCAGGAAGGGAACAACTGTTAAAATTAATAACTGATCATTGTCAAGTTTGTGCACAGGTGAATGCTCAGCGTCTTAAGCTGCCTACTGGGCATAGGCAAAGAGGACAACGACCAGGAGAACATTGGGAAATTTACTTCACAGAGGTAAAGCCTGGACTATATAATAACAAATATTTGTTAGTACTTGTTGATACTTTCTCAGGATGGACTGAAGCGTTCCCTACTCGAAAGGAAACTGCAGCAACAGTAACCAAGAAACTATTGGAAGAAATTTTCCCCAGGTATGGAATGTCAAAATATCTGGGTACAGATAATGGGCCTGCATTCGTCTCTCAGGTGAGTCAGAAAGTGGCCATGCTGTTGGGGATAAATTGGAAACTACATTGTGCATATAGACCCCAGAGTTCAGGTCAGGTAGAAAGAATGAATAGAACAATTAAATAGGCTTTGACTAAATTAACGCTGGAGACTGGCACTAGAGACTGGGTCCAATTATTACCTCTGGCCTTATATAGGGCAAGAAATACCCCCGGCCCACATGGTCTAACTCCTTTTGAAATCCTGTATGGCTGCTCACCTCCTGCTATAACCTTTTTTGACTCTCACATTTCATCCCATGCCCCTACCCCTTCTCTGCAGGCTCATTTAAGAGCCCTACAACTGGTACAGAAAGAAATCTGGAGACCCCTGGTGGCGGCTTATAAAGACACAGAGGAATTCACCCACGCACATCCTTTCCAGATTGGTGACTCTGTACTGATACGCTGCCACAAGACTGGGAGCCTAGAGCCTCGCTGGAAAGGACCCTACACTGTGTTGCTGACTACACCAATTGCTCTTAAGGTCAACGGCATTGCCGCCTGGATCCACGCTTCACACGTGAAATCGGCACCCACTCCAGAGGCAGCCGACCCATCGGAGACAACCATATCCCAACCACAATGGCACCTTCGGCGCTCTGCAAATCCCCTCAAGATAAGACTCATTCGTTCCTAATACTATGTCTATACTATTCTATACTATCTGCTGACTGTATCTTCTGTAGAATCAATAGGGCTGGAATTAGACCAAAATCCCCATCAGCCAGTCAAACAGACTTGGCAGGTAATTTCAGGAACTGCAGATATAGTCTGGTAGACCTCCTCTGAACAGTTCCCTAAAGGTACTTGGTGGCCCTCTCTGACCCCTGACTTCTGTTACTTGGTTGCAGGGATAAATTATGGCCAATGGGACATCCCTAAATATACTTATCAGAATCTCCCTTTCAATCAATGCCCAAGTACTTGGGATTTTACATCCCACAACACCTATGGATGTTGCGGGCCACAAAAAAGATGGGAAATGGCAGACGAAGACTTTTATGTGTGCCCCAGGGATGAGAGATCCAGAGAGGAAGCCTATCGATGTGGAGATATAGGAGTGTATTATTGTGCAAAATGGGGATGTGAAACTACAGGGGATGCTTATTGGAAACCTAGCTCATCTTGGGACTGGATACAAGTCAAAAAAGGACACCTATGGAAGCCCTCAACCCTGTGTTATCAGAATGCTACTTATATGCCACTCAACATAACCTTTACCCCCCAGGGAAAAAAGGGCTCCCTTCATGAATGGTCTTTAGGGAGAACTTGGGGCTTGCGTTGGTACTTGCAAGGTCCGGACATGGGAGTTATATTTAAATTAAAATTATTAATTGAAAGACCTCAATATGGCCCCATCGGACCAAATAATGTACTGTCTGATCAAGGAAAAACAGTGCACTCCCTCACCACTGCCCCTGCATAGCTTACTCACTTCCCACAAATGAATAAAGATAATACAGGGCAGAGATTACTCAATTTACTACAAGGGAGCTATGAAGCCATTAAGGCAGTAAATCACAACATGACTGGTAACTGCTGGCTCTGCTTAAGTTCTGCCCCTCCTTATTATGAAGGAATAGCTACAAATGGAACCATACAGGGAACTAATGATTCAGCAGTGTGTGACTGGGGCACAGCCCATTGACTAACTTTATTAAAAACTACTGGAAAAGGAACTTGTATAGAAAAAATATCTATAATGGACCCTAGATGCGCTCGGATAGTGCCTTTTAACTCTCTTCACACCTCTTCTTACCTTCTACCTTCCAATGGTTCCCAATGGGCATGTAACATGGGACTTACCCCTTGTGTTTCTACTGCAGTCTTCAATGCTAGTGCAGATTATTGTCTGATGGTACAGGTCTATCCTCGGGTCATTTACTACACAGGAGAAGAATTTGAAGAAGCACAGCTGGACAAACTCGTTTTGTCAGAGAACCTGTTAGCCTGACCCTAGCAATCATACTGGGTCTAGGAGTAGCCACTGGAATAGGGACAGGCACAGTCTCGTTAATAGAAGGACCCCACCAACTAGCCCAACTTCATTTAGCAGTAATTCAGGACTTAGAAGCATTAGAACAATCCATGACAGCCCTAGAACAGTCAATATCATCCTTGTCAGAAGTAGTCCTCCAAAATCGTCGAGGTCTGGATCTCTTGTTCCTAAAGGAAGGAGGATTATGCGCAGCGCTAAAAGAGCAATGCTGCACCTATGCTGACCATACAGGTCTAGTCCGAGACTCCATGGGAAAACTAAGAGAAAGACTAGAGGCTAGAGATAAAGCTTTAAAAGAACAACAGGGATGGTTCCAACAATGGTTTAACGATTCCCCCTGGTTAACTACTTTAATTTCTACTCTATTGGGGCCACTTATCATTCTCTTGCTTCTATTAACTTTCAGATCATGTATCTTAAATAGACTCATTTCCTTTATTAAAGAAAGAATTTCGGTGGTACAAACCTTTGTACTTACTTAGAGTTATCAACAGCTCAAAACCTCAGAGGCAGTATTTGAAGATTCAAATAGGCCCATAATAAAAGGGGGGAATGAAGCATCCATTTTATAAAACTGACTCCATTTCATAAAGCAGACCATATATGGAAGAAACTCTCCTGACTCACTCCCCCTCCCCTTTTGGGAGGTCCCTAGTCATAAGGTCCGAGAAATGAACTTAACTGAACAAACACTCCATAAAAGGTAAAATATGACTGTTCCTGGAATGTGAAATGCAAATACCAGGCTCCAACTGGATAACCAATCAAAATTGTACAGATCAGGACAAAGAACCAATGAAGATACAAAACGTCCTGTGGTCTGAGCTGTATTATAATTTCGTGGTTTTTGCCTATATATACCCTGAGCTTTTGTTCCTCGGGGCTCTCTGGCACTCATCCGTCTGGGAGCCTGTCTGCACAACCGAAGAATAAAAATCCTCTTGCATTTGCATCTGCTGGTGTGGTTATTTGAGTCCTGGGGTACGCTCTCCTGAGAAAGACCTTGGGGGTCTTTCACAGGGACATACCCATAGCTGCCTCTTTTGCCACCTGATCTGCTCTGTGGTTACCTCATGATACAGCATCCTTGGGTTTTTGATGTCCTGGACAGTGGATAATCGACACTGCCTTTGGCTTATGCAGAGCATCAAGGAGTGCCAGAATTTCAGTTTTATTTTTTATTTCTTTACCCTCTGCTGTCAGCAATCCTCTCTGCTGGTATATGGCCCCATGCAAATGGGCAGTTGCGAAAGCGTATCGACTATCAGTGTATATAGTCACGCGTTTTCCTTCGCTTAGCTCCAGGGCTTTAGTTAATGCTCTTAGTTCAGCCTTCTGGGCTGATGTGCCTGCAGGCAATGGTTCAGCCCATACCACTGAGGAGTCAGTTATTACCACGGCCCCCGTGTACCTCTGGCCTTGATGTACAAAGCTGCTCCCATCAGTATACAACACAGAGTCTGCGTCAGCGAGGGGCTCATCCTTCAGGCCCTCACGGGTACCATGCACCTGAGCCAGAATCTCCATACAGTCATGGATAGGTGTTTCCAATTCTGGGTTAGGCAGCAGGGTAGCTGGGTTCAGTGAAGAGGGAGATCTGAAGGGGATTCTAAGAGGGTTAAGCAAAAGGCTCTGATAATGAGTCAATCGGATATTACTGATCCACCGTTCAGGAGGTTGCTTAAGCAGTCCTTCAATGGCATGAGGGGTGGTGATTTGTAGCTCCTGTCCCATGGATAACTTGTCAGCATCCTTAACCATGAGAGCTGTGGCTGCGATGATGCGTAGGCATGGAGGCCATCCTGCAGCCACGGGATCTAATTTCTTAGATAAATAGGCCACTGGCCTCTTTCATGGCCCAAGTTGCTGGGTGAGCACAGCCTTTGCTATTCCCTGGTTTTTATCCACATACAGGTGGAATGGTTTGGTCACATCAGGGAGGCCCAATGCTGGGGCAGACAGGAGGGCTGTTTTTAACTGGTTAAAGGATTTCTCAGCCTCCTCTGTCCAGAGGAAAGAGTCTTTTTCTCTAGCTAGAGGGTAAAGAGACTTAGCCAGTTCTGCAAAACCGGGGATCCAGAGTCTGCAGTACCCAGCAGTTCCCAGGAAGTTTTTTACACTTCACACTAAGGACCTGGGTTTGATTCCCCAGTACCCATGTAAAACTACAGGGACAAAGTGGCACATGCATCTGGTTTGCTTGCAGTGGCCGGAGGGCCTAATCAGCATGATCCTTGCAAATAAAAAAATTTTAATAAAATAATACACTCAATATGGGAAAATTGCTACTTATACCTTGTGGTTATAACTGAAACACAACTGCTCATGGGTGACAGTGAACTTAAGTTGTAGACAATGCACCCCAAAAAGAGATAAAAATATCTTAAGTGCTGACTGTTTAAGATCTAAACAAATGACATTCTGTTCTTTAAATCCTTGAAGCAATTTAACTTGAACAAAGTATACATCAGAAATACAAATGTTATTTTTTTGTTATTTTATTTTATTTTTGTGACATTTTATTTTTGCTCTGTAGCCCAGCTGGCCTGGAATAACTATATAGTCCCAGGCTGGCCTCAAGCTTGTGGGTGACCCCCTTGCTCAGCCCCAGTGTTAAAACACAGGTGCTGCTGTTCTGAAGGAAGGCTGCCACCCACCTGTAGCAATGTCTGTCTGAAGCACACGTTCACAAGCTAGCCCCCCACCCACACACTGCTATCACCCTTCCCCCTCATTTGCCCAGAGAATTGAACAAATATCTATTTAACTCAACTAGCACACCAATGATAGTCCAAAGGAAGGACTCAACCCAAGAGGTAGCTTAGTGAGCTAGTGAGTTTATTGGGGTTCCTTAAAGGAGTGTGGGCAAGGGGTCACTTACAGGAGCATGGATGACTTAGAGTCCGCTGTGTTCCAGGAAAGGCCTTGGATGAAGACTGAAGAAGGGTGCATTCCAGAGCTCATTGCACTGTGCAACTTGCTGGGACTGTCAGAGTCTCCTGTCTTAGGCAGATTGTTACTGCTTCTCAAACCTTGGGGTGGAGCCTTGGGAATCTTGAGAATTTCAGGAGCTTTGCTTCTTGAGTCTTAAGGAACCTCCCTCTAAGAAAGAAGGTTCCAGTTAGGAGGAAAGAGCTACACCTCAAGGGGTAGTCGGTCCATCCATGCAACTTTTGGAAGGTTGTTATCCATGCTGGGACTTTTAAATTAAATTAAACTAATTTATTTATTTGCTAGGAGAAAGAGAGAGAGAGACAGAGAGGAGGAATGTGTGCACTCCAGGGCCTCTAGCCACTGCAAATGAACTCCAGATGTATGCGCCACTTTGTACATCTGGTTTAATGTGAGTACTTGGGAATTGAATTCAGGCTGTCAGGCTTGGCAAGTAAGTGCTCTAACTGCTGAGCTATGTCCCCAGCCCTCATGTGTTTGTGATTAAGCCTCATCCTCAGGCCTCAGCCGAGGGAGCCTTTGGGAGGTAGAGCCTTGCTCTAGCACCTAGAGGTGTCTCACTGGCGTGGTCCTTGAGGTTTATCATTCAGGTCCCTCTGGTATTCAGAGTTCACTCTTACATTACTTTCCAGCTGATGTGACAAGATGTGACACCCAGATGTCTGCTCATGCTCCCCTTTCTCTGCCATGAGAAAGTCTCAGCTGGAAATGAACCATTTCCTCTCATAAACTGCTTCTGGTCAAGTGTTTTATTCTAGCAATGAGAAGGTAACTGTAACACAACCGCCCCCACCCCATTCCCAAGCAACCGTTGATCTGAATTCTTTGATGATACGTACAAATGGAAACTTACAGACTTTTCAATGTCAGGCTTCTCTTACTCAGTATACTCGAGAATCATCCATAATGTACATGAATCAACATTTATTTTACTGCTAAATAGTAAGTATAGAGTTTTTTTTTTTTCCGAGGTAGGGTCTCGCTCTAGCCCAGGCTGACCTGGAATTGACTCTGTAGTCTCAGGCTGGCCTCAAACTCACAGCAATCCTCCTACCTCTGCCTTCCGAGTACTGGGATTAAAGGCGTGCACCACCACGCCCAGTTTATAAGTATAGAGTTTTTAAAATATTTTATTTATTCATTTTCAAGGAGAGAGAGAGAGAGAGAAAGAGAGAGAGAGCAAGAGAGCATCAGGCCACCACCTTGTGGGTCTGGCTTATGTGGGTCCTGGGGAATTGAACCCCGGTCCTTAGGCACTGGAGGCAAGTGCCTTAACCCCTAAGCCATCTCTCCAGCCCCAAGTATAGAGTTTTAATAACCGATCTTGGAATTCATAAAATAGAAGCATGTTAATTCTGCTTAATCGTTTACTTGAGTATAATAGAGCCTTTTCATCAGGTAGTATGTCTGAAATTTGTTAAATCTGCTACCATTCTTTGGATGTGAGGTTTATCTATGACCTTTCATTTCCAGCTGTTAAATTAGGTTGTGTTGCTGTTTATTAAAAATGAGGACAAGCTGTCATGGTCAGTATGGAATAACTGACTTTCATAACCACTGAGAGCAATGGAGATTTTCCCACCTAGCTCTTCCATGTCCAGTCGAGGAGATGGAGGCCTAGAAAGAATGTGGAGACTGGTCTGTCTGTGGTCACATGGAACATTCTAGAAAAGTTAATGGTGAGTTCTTTCCTTTGCTGCCTGGGCCCCCTCTCATTCCTGGCTGCAGACTTCTGCCTCAGCCTCTATCTGGCCTGACATCCCACCTCTGTTCCAGCTGTTTTACATCAGATGGTTGACCTTGCCCCTCACAGAGGGTTTATTGAAGCCCTCTAGATGCCTAAGGGCACCTCATATGCCTAAGCTTCCCGACCACCTCTGCCTGACCTGAGGGAAGCAATGCAATGCACTTATAACAGCCCTGAGTGTGTCCTCCCCAGAGACCCAGACTATTGGGCACCAAATCCTTGCTGAAGAGGAAAACTGAGACGCACACTTAATGTATGGTTCACCTCCTTTTACTTCCTTTCTTTTTTTGTCTTTTGTTTCTTTTGAGGTAAGGTCTCACTCTAGCCCAGACTGACCTGAAACTCATTCTGTATTCCCAGGCTGGCCTCAAACTCATGGAGATCCTCCTACCCCTGCCTCCTGAGCACTGGGATTAAAGGCTTGCATCCCTTTTTTTGCTCCTTTATTTTTTAATGTGTGTTTGTGTGTTCATATATGTGAATGCATGTGTGTATACATGTGGAGGCTAAAGGTTGACATTGTAGGGCTAACTTATTTTTTAAGTATTTTATTTATTCATTTTCAAGCAGAGAGAGAGAGAGAGAGAGAGAGAGAGAGAGAGAGCACCAGGGCCACCACTTTGTGGGTCTGGCTTATGTGGGTCCTGGGGAATTGAACCCAGGGCCTTAGGCACTGGAGGCCTTAACCGCTGAGCCATCTCACCAGCCCGGGCTACCTTATTTTTTGAACCTGGAGTCCACCAATTGGGCCTAACTAGCTAGCCAGCAAACCCCAGGGACTTTCCTATCTCCGGTGCTGGGATTATAGGTGCAGGCTACCGTGCCTGGCATTAAATAAATAAATAAATAAATATATTTCTCTCCCTCTGAGAAAGAAGGGATATAATATATAATGCTTGCAAATATATAACTATAAATATATATTTTTAAATTTAAATTTAAATTTTAAATATTATATATTTGCAAATATATATTTATGTATTTGCAAGCAGAGAGAGAGAGAGAGAGAGAGAGAGAATGGGTGTGCCAGGGCCTTCAGCCACTGCAAATGAACTCCAGACGCATGCACCACTTTGTGTATCTGCCTTTACGTGGGTGCTGGGGAATCAAACCCAGCTCACTAGGCTTTGCAAGCAAATGCCTTAACCACTGAGCCATCTCTCCAGTACCCATTCCTGGATTTTTTCGTGTGTGCTGGGGATCCAGACTCAGGACTTCTTTCTTGCTTGTGCAGCAAACACTCTACTGACTGAGTCATCGAAAGGAGACAACGAGTTTATCTCCTTTCTTTCCGTCTCACCTCTGGGTCTGGAACGGATCTCTGCGCGATGCTGGCCCAGACCTCCATGAATAGAAGCGGAGGTACAGGAGGATGTGCACACCTCTTGCTTTCTGACTAGTAAAGCTGGAGAGGTGCAGATAAGTCCACCTTTGGAGAGCTAAACACTAGATTGTTCTCCGTGTTCCTCTGGAACACTTCTCTTCAGGCCGAAGGATGCCTCAGGAAGGCAAGAGTGAAAACCGTGTGTCCCGGCAGGCTAAATCAAAAAGCACATTCATGTTCAAACTGCTAGTCTCCCTTCCATTCCACTTGCCAGCAAGGTGTTCCAATGAACAGTGCTGCCTGGCCAAATTCTGCTTTGAAGCAGCGAGCAACTACGGCCAGCTTTTATCAAAAGCAACTGGGGAAGCCGGGAAGGTGGCGCACGCCCTTAATCCCAGCACTCGGGAGGCAGAGGCAGGAGGATCGCCATGAGTTCAAGGCCACCCTGAGACTACATAGTGAATTCCAGGTCAGCCTGGGCTAGAGCGAGACCCTACCTCGGAAAACAAAAACAAAAAAAGCAACTGGGGGTGGTGGTGGAGAGTTGGCTCAGTGGTTAAAGCACTTGCCTACCAAGCCAAGGAGCCAGGTTCGATTCCCAGTACCAAAATATAAAGCCAGATGCACAAGGTGCTGCATGTGTCTGGAGTTTGTAGTGGCTGGAGGCTCTGGGGTGCCCATTCTTTATGTATATCCACCTCTTTCTCTCAAATAAATAATTTTTTTGAAAAAGGCAGCTAGGACAACTCAGAATGGGGAGGGTCATCAGACCCCCACCTGAGATCTGGGGTTCAGCCTGTGCCAGCTGTATGTACAGAGGTCTTGTGGCCTTAGGGGAGACCAAGTAAGCATATAGAGAATAAAGGATCTAAGAACAATGAGCTTCATCTAAGAGGTTGTTTGGACGTCTCTGTGCTCTGTAAGTAAGCCCTCAAGACCCCAAGACCAAGGGAGCAGCATCTTCAGGGGTAACCTGGACATAGGGCCCCGCTGAAGTGCTGCTTTGGGGTCTCATGCATTGTAAGTAAGCCCTCACCCCGAGGCTGAGGGAGTCGCATCCAGGGAGTAATCTTGACCCAGGGAGCCCCATCAAAGTAGCTGCTTTGGGGGCTCCACGTTCCTATGCTCTGAAATTGACCCCAATAAACTCACTGATTCACCAAACTGGTACTGGTGCAATCATGCTTTGGTCTGCCATCGGAGCCCTATCTGGGCTGAAAACATGTGTCCCCATCTCCCCAGGGGAAACGTTTCCCCAGACAATAGCCCTCCTGGAATTTCAACAAAATGACAGCTGCCCAAGATCCAAGGCCCTTTCTTTGCTGTCTCTCCACTGCCATGGTGGTAACATGTGTGAAGATCCATCCTGTCTGCACAAACTGACTTGTCTCACAACAACCCTATGCTCTAGGTACTGTTATCACACCCCTGTTACTGACAAGGAAAAGGAAGCTGACAGAGGCCATGTCCTCCGTGTCACAGATGCAGTAAGTGACAGCCAGGCTTGGGAAGCTTCTTCGTCCCCTCCTAGACTTGACCTATCCGTCTCCACTGATTCTCATTGGTCTCTATGAATACAGTGGGCGGAGACTTAGTCTGAAAAGATCAATTTAACCCATGGGGAAGAATTTCACTTCCTACCAAGTGAAATTAATTGAAATGTTCAGTGAAGTCTGAATGGCTCTGTAAATGGCAAAACTACCGTTGGCCAACTTAACAGATTCAGGTGCTTCTAGAACTCTTGGCACTAGTGAAGGACTAATTATCCCATGTGACCACACTAGCTTAAATATAATAAATAAAAATTGGCATGAAAAGCCAAGATATGTTTCAATCAAGTTACAAATTAATAAATCATTGTGACACTTTCCTCTTTGCTCTACTTTCTCTTCTGTATCTTATCTTTTCATATTTAATGATTTTTTTTTTGGTTTTTCGAGGTAGGGTCTCACTCTAGCCCAGGCTGACCTGGAATTAACTATGTGGTCTCAGGGTGGCCTTGAACTCATGGTGATCCTCCTGCATCTGCCTCCCAAGTGCTGGGATTAAAGGTGTGTGCCACCATGCCCGGCATGAATGACTTTTTTAAGAAAGCTTTTGCAAATCCTCTTGGAAATGGGATTGGATGAGTAAACTAATTAAGGAACCATGTTTGTCTGTTTGTTTGTTTACAGGGTCTGGCTAAATCACCCAGGCTGGCCTCCAACTTGGTATATTGCTCAGGCTGGCCTTGAACTCTCAACCTATTGATTCAATTCCCCATGTGTGTCACCATGCCTAGCTCAGAATCACTGTATTTAGGGAAGTAAGACACTTGGAAGGCCGAGGTAAGAGGATTGTGAGCTTGAGCCTAGTTGGGGAATTTAACAGCCAGTTGCAGGTCAGCCTATGTTACATAGTGAGACCCTGTCTCCAAACCAAAACCAAAACCGAGATGGCTTAGTGGTTAAGGCACTTGCCTGCAATGCCTGAGGACTTAGGTTCGATTCTCCAGTGCTCATATAAACCAGATTCACAAAATGGTACATGTGTCTGGGGTTTGCTTGTAGCAGCCAGAAGCCCTGACATGCCCATTCTTTCTCTCTCTCTCTTTTGTTTTTTTAGGTAGGGTCTCGCTCTAGTCCAGGCTGACCTGGAATTCACTATGTAGTCTCAGGGTGGCCTGGAACTCAGGGCAATTCTCCTACCTCTGCCTCCCGAGTGCTGGGATTAAATAAAGGCGTGCACCACCACGCCCGGCAGTTCTTTCTGTCTCTTTTATCTCTCTCTACTTGCAAATAAATTTTAAAAGGTTAAAAGCAAAACAGAACAAAAATAAAGGGCTGGAGAGATTGCTCAGTGGTTAAGGTGCTTGTCTGCAGAGTCTAACCATCTGGGTTTGTAAACCAGATGCACCAAGTGACACATGCATCTGAGTTTGTTTACAGCTACCTCTCCCCTTCCTTCCTTCTCATTCTTTCACTCTCTCTTCTCTCTCTGCTTGCAAACAAATAAATAAAAATATATAAAAAAGAAAAAAATGAAAACAGAGCTGGGGAGATGGCTCAGTGGTAAAGGCACTTGCTTGCAAAACCTGATGATCTGGTTGATTCAGTTCCCAAGTACCCACTTAAAGCCAGATGTACAAAGTGCCCATAATGTTTCTCTCAAATAAAAAAAATATTAAAAAAACAAAAATAAACAAACAGGGGCACATTAGGCCCATTGCTACCTAGCCATCCAAAACTTGGTAACTTTTTTTTGGTTTTTAGGCAGGGACTCATTCTATCCCAGACTGACCTGGAACTCACTCTGGAGGCCCAGACTTGCTTCCAACTCATGGCAATCCTCCTACCTCAGACTCCTAAGTGCTGGGATTAAAGGCATGCATCACCATGTACATATATATGTATTTAATAATTAAAAATTTTCTTTTCTTCTCTCTTTCTTTCTTTGCAAGCAGAGAGAGACACACACAGAGAAAATGGGTGTGCCAGGGCCTCCAACCACCAAAAATGAACTCCAGATGCATGCATCATTTTGTGTATCTGGTTTTATGTGGGTACTGGGGAACTTGGGTTTTTAGGCTTTGCAAGTATGCCCCTTAACTGCTGAACCATCTCTCCAGCCCAATAATTTTTATTTATTTATTTATTTTTGTTTTTTTATCATGTATATTTAAAAATATTCTTCTTCTTCTTCTTCTTCTTCTTCTTCTTCTTCTTCTTCTTCTTCTTCTTCTTCTTCTTTTTTGTTTTTGGTTTTTCGAGGTAGGGTCTCGCTCTAGCCCAGGCTGACCTGGAACTCACTATGTAGTCTCAGGGTGGCCTTGAACTCACAGGGATCCTCCTACTGCCTCCCAAGTGCTGGGATTAAAGGCGTGTGCCACCACGCCCGGCTAAAAATATTCTTATTTATTTATTTGCAAGCAGAGAGAGATAGAGAGAAGAGAGACAGACAGAATGGGCACAACAGGGCCTCCAGCTGATGCAAACAAACTCCGGATACATGCACTCCTTTGAGCATCTGGCTTTACCTGGGTGTTGGGGAATTGAACCCAGGTCCTTAGGCTTTGCAGGCAAGCACCTTAACCACTGAGCATCTCTCCAGCCCCATGTATTTTTTTTTCCGAGGTAGGGTCTCACTCTAGCCCAGGCTGACCAGGAATTCACTATGTAGTCTCAGGGTGGCCTTGAACTCATGGTGATCCTCCTACCTCTGCCTCCCGAGTCCTGGGATTAAAGGTGTGCGCCACCACACCCGGCTATACTTATTCATAATAAAGATATTAAAAAAAGAAACAATCATGGATGTAATTATTTTTAAACAGATCTCTGTGTCAGGACCAGTGATAAGTGGTTGACATACATTATCTTAAATTTTCTTATTAATATTTTGACTATTTATGGATACAGTTGTGACAGGTTAGGGTGACTGGGACCCCAAAAGGTAAACACGAGTGTCATTGGATTTGTGCTTGAAGGCAGGCTCCACTTACCTCATGCCTGATCCCCTCCCCTTGAGCGGGAGGTATCTCTTACTAGAGTTCAAACCTAATCCTGAAACTAATTGGTCAAAGATTGACCAACCAGCTGTCTCTCTGGCTCACCTGGCCCAAGGATATAGTCACCTGGGACAGGAACTTTGTTCTCTTGTCCCTCATGGCTGCCCAGCAGAGACATCTGAATCTCCAGGCCTAGGTAAGGACCCCTCACCACAGCCAATAGAGTTGTGCAGGGGCCTGGGGGCTTCTTTCCCACATGAACCTTTTTTTCGTCATGATGGGAGCCCTCTTTTATCTTTCCTTCTTTTTCTTGTTTGGCTGGACAGCACAGATTTTATAAACAAAATCTCACCCATGTGCTCTCTCCTCACTTGTGGCTAGAGATCTCTGTAACTTCTCATTTCTTTTTAAATAAAATCTCCCACTATACTTTATCCTCTAGTGGTCTATAATTTTAATTCTTTAATTTTTTAGAAAAAGAATCCAGGTACTCTTAAGTTTTTAAGGTGCACTGGAATTATCTGGGTACCCCAACTTTCTTGGAACCCCAGCTTTCCCATTACACAGTGAAGCCCAAGAGACTTGAGGTGACTTTTTAAATTATTTATTTATTTGCAAGCAGAGAGAAATATAAGAGACAGACAGAGAGAATAGCATGCCAGGGCCTCTAGCCACTGCAAACAAACTCCAGATGCACGTGCCACGGGTACTTGGAAATCAAACCTAGGTTGTTAGGCTTTGTAGGCAAGTGCCTTCACTGCTGAGCTATCTTTCTAGCCCTGAGGTGCCTCTTCTAAATTCATATCATTAATACCTGGAACAGTTTGGATTTTAGCCCAGGCTTGCTTATCACTTTATATTGCTTTATAATGAGATAATGGCTGTAATTCAGCAGTTTAAAGGTTAACAGTGTGACTGTAAGCTATTCATATTGGTCCATTCATCTCTCTCCTCCCCCAGCTAATGAAGACCAATTTGACACAAGTTTCTTTCCCTGACTTGATGGTGGAGCCTTACAATATGCATTTTCCCCACTCACACCACAGTTGGTACCATGTGAAAATAACTCATTCCCCCCCCAAAAGGATCTTGAACCTTTTTTTATTTATTCATTTTTAAAGGAGAGAGAGAGAGAGAGAGAGAGAGAGAGAGAGAGAGAGAGAGAGAGAGAACGTACACCAGGGCCACCATCTTGTGGGCCTGGCTTATGTGGGTCCTGGGGAATTGAACCCCGGTCCTTAGGCACTGGAGGCAAGTGCCTTAACTGCTAAGCCATCTCTCCAGCCCTCTTGAACCTTTTTGTTCTGACCTATTTCATGGGCTGTAGACATACGAACTTCATCTTCACTCTTTTCACTCCATCTCCCATTGGTCATGGTGTGTTTCTGTTTCCATTGGTTTTTCTCCAGTGTCTTGCTCTCTAGACAGTCTGCTTGCATAGCACAGCTTTCCTGGCTCAGGGCAGGATTTCCATTTCTGCCTTGGCTATCTTTCCAGTGCCTCTCTGGTTCACCTCTGTTCCTGGAACAGCCTGCCCCTCCCTTTCGTCTCCAGAGCAATACCCATCTCCTCTCAGTGTCTGACATTCTCCAATTGGAATGCACTGATCAGCTCCTGCGGGTCCAGCACCTGTCTACAGACTTACACTAGAAGAGCAAAAATAGAGTCTGGACATGATGAAGAAAAATAAACTGAGACTATGAGACAAGAGTCCTAGATTGGTACCAAGATGTGGGGTCTGTCCTTGCTGGTAGAACCCTGATTCTGTGGCTTTGGTCTCTTGAAACTGATTTGTAGGAGGAATGTGGAAGGATTTGAAACCTTGCCCTAAGAGACGCCTTGCAGGGCTGTAAGTACTGCTTGATGGATTCTGGTCAGAGTTGGAAAGACTTGAATGCAATAAGGACTATGGACTGTGAGGTTTGGCTCATGAGGGAGAGAAAGAACTTTGAAGGGACTGGTCTAGAAGCAGTTTGTGTGAGAGGCTTGCTGTGTTCTGCCTGGCTGTGTCCTAAGAACTTGTGTAGGGTTGCTTTGTGTGGAAATGGACTGGTGTGAGCAGATGGAGATGGCACAGAAGGAAATGAAATCTCTGGGCTGAAACAGCTGCCTGTTCAGCTGCAATGTTTGAGAGATGACAACCATTGAGATTGGGCCAGGGGATCTGCATTGGGACAGCAGGAAGAATGCAGACACTTTGAAGTAAGGGCCTGAATGCTGAAGGAGGTTTCCTGTGTTTCAAAGTTGGCTTTGTTCCCCCCTGGATTAACAAATTGGTAGCCCACCTGGTAATATGGAGTACAACAAATGTAGGAAGAGAGAGTCATTGAATTTGTATCATGGTTTTGTTTTTTGGAAATGTCCATGGGCAGTGAGAAGCAGGCTGGTTGGATTACCTGTGTATAGGCCTGATGGAGCCATGAAGATGAACCAGGGGTTGCAGTGGAGACTCAATGGAGATGCCAGGACTATGTGATGGCTGCCAAGGAAAGCTGTGGGCACAGGATGAAGTTTTCTGGGACCGTGAGTAGCTGAGCTGGAGGGGTGGAATTGGAACTCTGGAGACTCATCACTGGTTAGAATTATTGGACTTGGAGTTAGAGTCTGATGTTTACCCTGTTTGTTTTAAATCTTGTATTGGTTCAATCTGTCTTTGCTATGCCAAATGCCATCTTTTGCAATGTTTATTTGTTCTGTGCCATCATCATCATTATTATTTTTATTGGTATTACAGCTCAGTTGACAGACATTGAATTATGGAGATATTTGAACAGCATTGAGATTTATTAGAACTGTATGGATTTTTGGAGTTGGGCTGGGTGTATTTTGTGATTATCAGTTTGTGGTGGCCAGGGGCAGAATGTGGTGGTTTGATTCTGGAGTCCCTCATAAACTTATGTGTTCTGAATGTTTGATCCCCAGCTGATAGCAATTTTGGAATTGGAACCTTATTGGATGTGTGTTGTTGGGGGGCGGGCTTATGGGTGTTATAGCCAGCTTCCTGTGCCAGTGTTTGGCACACTCTCCTGCTGCTGTTGTCCATCTGATATTGGCCAGGAGGTGATGTCCACCCCCTGCTCATGCCATAGTTTTCCCTGCCATGATGGAGCTTCCCCTCAAGTCTGTAAGCTAAAATAAACCCATTCCTCCCATCACCTTGCTTGCTTTTGGTCGGGTTCTTTGTGCAGCAACAAGAAGTTGACTATAAGTCCCAAAACAGTGTGCATGGGATATTGATGAGGTCACAATGAGCCTGTGTCCTCTGCAGTTGAAGAGGGGGTTGGAGTTGGCCTCACAGATAAGGTGAAGATGTACCTGAATCTAACAGAATGCGTAGGGGTTTCCATAAACTCCCACCTGGGTTTCTATGGTTATAGCTACAGTAGGCAATTGAGCCTTAGGGAGTAGGAGGGGAGGGAGAGGTGAGAGGGTGCAAAGGAGGCAACTCAGACTTTTCACAGCCTCACAATCCCTTAGGTGGAGGGAACGTTCTCTTTCTGACTAGTTGCACTCTTCCATCAACAAGGGGAAATTCCTTGTGAGAGAACAGAACCGTGTGGAGAGCAGGGACTCTTTGTTTGTTTTGTTGTTGCACTCAGCTTTCTCCTTGCTGCATGGAATACAACCCAACCCAAGGCAGTTGATGAGAATAGGCTTTTGGCTTATGGACTCGAGGGGAAGCTCCAGCATGTCAGGGAAAACGATGGCATGAGCAGAGGGTGGACATCACCTA
The DNA here is from genome assembly GCA_004024765.1 of Zapus hudsonius. NCBI lineage: Eukaryota > Metazoa > Chordata > Mammalia > Rodentia > Dipodidae > Zapus > Zapus hudsonius. Next base: position 17,379 of record PVHP010022342.1, read on the forward strand.
CACCATAGCACTGCACACAGTGGCAGGAAGGTGTGCCAAACACGGGCAAGGGGAAGCTGGCTTATAACTCCTATAAGCCCACCACCCCCAACAACACAGCTCCAGCTGGGGATGGAGCATTCAGAACACATTCATTTGTTTTGGGGGGACACCTGGGTCAAACCCTCACATTTGTTTTGCTTTTTTGGTTTTCAAGTAGGGTCTCGCTCTAGCCCAGGCTGACCTGGAATTCACTCTGTAGTCTCAGGCTGGCCTCAAACTCACGGCGATCCCCTTACCTCTGTCTCCGGAGTGCTGGGATTCAAGGCATGTGCTGCCATGCCCTGCTGAGAAGAGGTTCCTAGAGGCATAATTATGTTTCCCACATTGTTATCATGTGTTTTCAAAGGTACTTACTGTTTATGAGAGGTGCTGTGTGCCTAGGACTCTCAGACCGAGTCCAAGTTTGTCTGTTCCCAGCTGCGTTGTTTGAGGCTCTCCCTGCTGGCGAGCATTGGAAGTTCAGAGGCCCATCCTCCTAGCCTTGTGTATTCTAGAGTCCCGAGGAGAGGCTCGGGCACTGAGTGTGGAGGAAGCTGTGTGGGGTGGACAGTGGCCAAACTCACGCGAGGACCTGAGTTTTCTAATCCTATAGTAACCATCATTGCTAGAGTGCAAGTTGAAGCAGGTTGGGGCAGTCGACTTTGAAGCAGGTGGTGTTACTACCATTATTTTCCATGGAGGAATGCTAAGTGCCAGTGGCATGCAGTCGCTTGCTCACATACTCAGCAGTCAGTAACAAAACAGAGATTCAAAGCCACTCTGTTGGACTCAGCCCTTTTCTTTTTCTTTCTTTTTTATATTTATTTATTGAATATGAAAGTGTGTGTGTGTGTGTGTGTGTGAGTGAGTGAGTGAGAGAGAGAGAGAGAGAGAGAGAGAGAGAGAGAGAGAGAGAGAATGGGCATGCCAGAGCCTCCAGCCACTGCAAGAGAACTCCAGACACATGCACCACCTTATGCAATTGGCTTTACATGGGTCCTGGGGAATTGAACTTGGGTCCTTCTGCTTTTGCCTTAACCACTAAGCAATCTTTCCAGCCCTCTGAGCCCTTTTTGAATCCAGGATTTAGTGGAAGGGGTGTGGGCAGTGGAGTCAAGGGGGAAGAGATGGGAGGGGACCATGATCCTAACACATTATGTGCATATATACAAACTGTCTATACGCTCCTTGACTGTTCGCCCCTCTTATATCTTCAAGTCCCTGCTCAGGTAAGCTCCCTTTGTCTCTCTGGATGGGAAGATGGGACCCCTACTTTAAAAAAAATATTTTATTTATTCATTTTCAAGCACAGAGATACAGAGAGAGAGAGAGAGAGAGAGAGAGAGAGAGAGAGACAGACAGACAGACAGACAGAACACCAGAGCCACAATCTTGTGGATCTGGCTTATGTGGGTACTGGGGTATTAAACCTGGGGCCTTAGGCACTGGAGTCAAGTGCCTTAACCACTGAGCCATCTCTCCAGCCCAGGACCCCTACTTGTACATGGGCTTTCCTCTCTCTCACCTCCCTCATGGCAGGAGCTCTCCGTACTTCCTCTGCTCTCCTTCTCTTAATCTAATAGTTTCTCTAACCCTTAAAAATTGTCAATAAAAGATGGATTTTTATTTTGGTTTTTCGAGGTAGGGTCTTACCCAGACACTGACCTATGTAGTCTCAGGATGGCCTTGTGTCCTTTCCCGCCCGCAGGTCGGTCACTGCGAGGGCCCTAGGAGAAGGGGTGAGAATGGGTGGGAACAAGAGACGGACGGATTTCCGATCAAACCCATTTTGTTACAAGCAGGGGACAAGGTGGGAACTGGGAAATAGCAACCTGGTTGCTAGGTAACTCGGTCACAGCAGGGGTCACGATCTCTAGGAGAAAAGCCTGCAGGCGGAAGAGAGAAGGTTAGGCAGAGAAGATAGGAGCTTAGCATCAGTTAGGAGGAAGAGCAGAGACCTTCAAAAACAAATGTTGACGCATCTTATGGCATGAATGGCTCCCCACAGCCTTGAACTCACAGCAGTCCTCCTACCTCTGCCTCCCAAGTGCTAGGAATAAAGGCATGGGCCACCATACCTGGCCCAATAAAACATTTTTTAAAGAATCAAGAATAAGGCTGGAGAGGTGGCTCAGCGGTTAAGGTCCTTTGCTGCAAGGCCTGAAGACCCAGGTTCGATTCCCCAGTACCAGTGTAAATCCAGATGCACAGAGTGGCCTGTGAATCTGGAGTTCCTTTGCAGTAGCTGGAGGCCCTGGTGTGCCTATTCTCTGTCTTTCTTCTCTCAGTCTCTCTCTGCTTGCAAATAAATAAATAAATAAGTAATAAATAGTACTTTAAAAAGAACTAAGGATATGTTGCAGTGAATGCCAGAATCATGAATACGTTTTCTACCTTCTTCCTGTTAACTAGCTGTCAGAATGCTGGAAAGCTCTGTCTGCATGCAGCCTTTGGGGAGACAGAAGTAATCAATGGTGGTAAATAGCAGTGGACCTTGCAAGCCTTAAGATTGACCAGCCAGGCCAAGTGTGCTAACTGGTGCAAAAATGGCACATCTGTTATGGGGAAAATCAACTGCTCTCTAATTGGACTGAAGCCCACTCCATGGGAGGGAGTACGTGCCTGGGACTGAAGACTAGTCAAAAGCCTATGGTGGGGAAGGTCATGACCCCTAGGGGAGTAATGTCTGCTAAATGCATATATTATGCCCACCAAACTGCCTCATAAGCACTTTTTAGTGTTTATACCCATATATCAATGCTATTCTCGCTTTTGGTTAAACAGCTTCTCTTTTCAGATGGTGGTGACCACTGGGGTGGCTCAGAAGTCACCATAGTGCTGAGAAGTGACAGCGGAGTGAGTGTTTAGCACTGAGACATCTCCATCATGCCCTGGAAGGCTCAGATCCATTGTAGAAGAGGTGGTGGAAAGACTGTAAGAGTTGGAGTTCTAACAATGCTGTCTTCCAAACACAAAATGGCCTTGATATTCATGACCTCACAGTGCCTGACACTCCCTACACAAGACCTTCATAATAGGAGGAAAAGATGACAACATCAAAATAGAAGAGAGACTAGTTGGAAAGAAGAAGGGATTCAATGGAGGGTGGATTTGAGGAGGGGATTTTGGAGGTAGGAGTAAGAATGACCATGGTTTATTGTCTATACTTATGGAAGCTGTCAATAAAAAGTTTTTTTAAGAATAAGATTTTTGTTAACACACTGATAATCTTGTTTATGCTTAGTTTTTTTGTCCTCTGCATTTTTATGGACTGAAGTGTGTTCCCTCCAAATTTACATACTGAAGTCTTAGATGTTAATAACCCAGCATTTATGGAGATAGAGCCTTTAAGTGACATATAAGTGATGTAAAAGGACTTCACACAGGTGGGCCCTAGATCAACCTGTCTTGTCCTTATGACAAAGAGGACATTTTGACACAGACATATACAAAGAGAAGACATAAGGTTGAGAAGACAGAGGAGAAGACATCTGTTATGTAGCACGTGTTCGTGTTCTCCATAAATTTTTATGTGGGAACTGTAACCCCAATGGCATGGTATTAGGAGGTGGGGCTTTTAGGAAGTAATTACGTCTGAGGGCGGTGCCCTCATGTCTTTATGAGAGAGAGAGAGAGAGAGAGAGAGAGAGAGAGAGAGAGAGAGAGAGAGAGAGAGAATCCAGACACAGATGCCCCCTTATGCATCTGGCCTATGTGGGTACTGGGGAATTGAACCAGGGTCCTTAGGCACTGGAGATAAGTGCCTTAACCACTTAGCCATCTCTCCAGCCAACACTGTCCCTTTCTCTGCTTTTGTCATGTGGGGATGCAATGTGAAGACATCATGTGTAAGCCAGGAAAGAGATTCTCACTCACCACTGGATCTGCTGGCACCTTGATCTTGGACTTTCCAGTTTCCTTAACTGGGACGAATACATATTTTTGTATATGTATGTGGTGTGCATACTGTGGGTTTGGATGCATGTGCATTTGGTGGTCAGAAGTAGATGTGAGATGTCTTTAAAAGACCTCATTCATTCACCACTTTTTTTGGGGGACAAGATCTTTCATTGAATCCAGATTCACTTAGACTATCTGGTCGGAATGGCTCAGAGATCCTCTTAACTCCTTTACCCCAGCACTGGGATTATAGGAGTGCATTGCTATGTCAGGCTTTTGTGTGGGTGCTGGGGATCTGAATTGAAGTCTTCATGCTCGCCTAACAAACACTTTGTTGACAGCCATCTCTTCTCCAGCCCCTAAGTATTTGTCGTTTAAGCCACCTGGTCACTGTAATTTGTTATAGCAGCCTGTGATGGTCAACCTTTTTTAAGGGAAATTATAAAAAATATTATCTTCAGTTGCCCCCCAAAAGTGAGCTGAGAGACCCATGAGGTCCCCAAAACAATGAAGGTCATTGTCAAAACACTTGATTACCTGCTAAATCTAAAAGGTAACCACTGGTTGTGGTCATTGGATACTGGAATATTCTGGAACCGAAAGGGAAACTAGCTCCCTCCTGGCTAGCCCTCATAATGCTGGAATGCCCTAAGGGAGTCACTGGAGGAAAACTGTCACCAACAGCATGAATAAGCAGGAGACCCTACAGACTATGAAATCAATCAGTTGGACAAGAAGTCCACACTTGTGCAATAGTGGCACACAGCCTCTGCAGGTAACCAACTGTTCTCTGGTTGGACATGAGGCCAGCTCAGTGGGAGAGAACTCATATCTGGAAAGGAAGCCAGAATCTCGTGGTCAGAAAACTCCGACTTGAGAGAGAAGCCTCTACTGTTTTCTGAGGAAGAAGGGTAGGACCCAGGTTCCTCATATTTATTTGGGCTCCATAGTAACTTTGCATACCCACTTTAACCCAAGCTGCTCTCACTCCTGGTTGTAGAATTTGTTTTATTTTACAGTTGGCAGAAAACTTGGAGGAGAACTATGATCCATTGATAAGACAGGAAGACTGCCCACCATGAGATGTGCCACCTCTACCACATCTGCCAGGACCCAGGAGAAATTACAGAGGAAGTGGTGACATAAATACTGCTCTTACTACTAGCCTGACAACCAGCTCCAGGGCAATGGTGACAGACACAGTGATCAATTAATGCCTATCAAAGCAGAAGTCCAGAGGCTAGAGCTCAACATTAAATCAGGTACAGAACAGAAGAAAGTCATGAATCAAGGTACTTTTCAAATACACTGGCTGACCACCAGGTAGGTGGGTTCCAGCAAAGCAAAGTGGGAAAATCTCCAGCCTAGGTTTTTGACACTCTGATGACACTCTTAGCTCTTGGTTTGGCGGAAGCTGGGGAAATACTAGTACATTCCAAAAAGGTGGCACCTGGTCAACTGATAGTCACATGGATGTTAGGTCAGACACAGAGGTGTATAAGAAATGGCTGTTACGGGGCTGAAGGGAGCCCAAGGTAATCTGGCTCTGACTTTGCAGCATTCCATCTCTCTGTGGTGACAGGAATTTGATCAGCCCATCTAGCCTTGGAGCATCAGACGCAGTGCTTTTCTGGGAACTTGAGTTCACAGGACTAAGCGAGTACACCCAGCCAGGGCCTGGGTACATGGCAAGGGGATTTTTCGAGAGGAAGCAAGAGGCTGAACTGCATTTAGGAAAATTGGCTATTCTGCTAGTCTGTGCACATGAGAGCTTGAGAGGTACATTTGGGGACATGATTGGGGAAACTTTTGATTGTTGTTTGTTTTTGAAGTAGGGTCTTAGCTGACCTGGAATTCACTCTGTGTAGTCCCCGGCTGGCCTCAAATTTACAGTGATCCTTCAACCTCAGCTTCTTCGGGGCTGGGATTAAAGTGTGCACCACTGTGGCCAGCATTGAATAAATCTTTTTTTTTTTTACCTTTCAATTTCTGTGATTGAAAAACATATAAATACATACATCCATATTTCTAAAAGTGAAATATGACTGTTGAACATTTTCCAAATATGAGGGAAAACATGGCTTTGAAACTAAAATTTCCTGGTGTCGACCCCAAGGAAAAGTACACTGTCCAGAGTTTGGTGTGGTCCGACGTGGTGGCTCACTCCATTAGTCCCAGCACTTTGGAGACAGATGTAGAGGATCGCTGTGAGTGCGAGGCCAGCCTAGAACAACAGAGTGAGTTCCAGGTTAGCCTGGGCTAGAGTTCTCACTCTACCTTGAAAAAAAGCAAAGCAAGCAAGCAAGCAAGCAAACAGTTCAGTGTGCTTGCCATGGCTATACTAGCTAACAATCAATTAAATATGTATTTGTGAGCACGTAATACATGTTTTCCCACAAGTATGAATGTTGTTGACACTAGAAGTCACAGCTGTGAGGCAAATTGGAGGACTCTCCCGGTGAGCAAGTCACACAAGAAGGAAAAGCAACAGAAATTTGTGATGTGAGTGTGGAAACAAAGCAGATGGACCAGGACCAGTAGCTCATGGATCACATTTGGACAATGTTGATCTCTACTATGTCATTTTAAGGGTTTCTTAGGTACAGATTGTAGCTGAGTTGTGTTGCCCTGTAAAAGATTGCTTTTGGCAGGTGAAAATTAATAATACATTGCCTTTAATCGACCTATGGGTTTTTTAAAGAGATGTCTCATAACCTACTAAATCAATTAACAACATCCTATTAAATTTTTTTACTTATGTTTAAAAAGAATGGTAAAAAGGGAAATGTTCCATATCAGTTCGTATCAATAAAGCTAAAAGTAAAGCATGAATTAGGTAAGACTATAAACACATGAGACGTTTCTCAAAGATGATCCTCATTCTGCATCCTTCATGAATATAAACCTGGACATAGGAGCTATGATTAATTAATTACACAGTACATGAACGGTTGACAGCTGGCTCCTAGGGCATCCGAGTGTTCTTCATCTCACCCACTAGAGGGCACTTTAGATCTGAGCTGGAAACCAGACTAAGGTGATATGGAGCCCCTCCGCCGTTAGTACCAGATTTAGTTGCTAAAAGACAGTGATGTCCCCCTGCATCCAGAATTGCAGCAGTCTGACATGCGGCCATTTTATATCATTTTCTATTGAGGCCACTTTGGAAGCAGTCTTGCCTAGGGAGGGGTGCACTGTACATTTTACAATTTGTTAAATGTATTATTCTAATAAAATTTGTGATTTTTAATTTTCCTAGAAAAGGTTGGTGATTTTATTATTACACTCCTCTAGTTTGTGTAATTACTATATGACTTAATTGGATCCACCCTGACTAGTCTCATAAAAAATGCAGAATGTTATTTTTCTTTCATTGGCTTTATATTCTACTCACACCCATTCCATGTTCCAGTAAAAGCAAATTACTGCTCTGCACATTAACTTTAAAAGCTCCAAATAGCTGATAGGAGGGAATAGGAAAGGCAGTAATAGCTTTAGGACAGTGGGTCTCGACATTAATCTGTTCATTAGACTCCATGCAAATTATAACACTAATGCATTATTATTAGCAATACATTTACAAAAATCTGGGGACCAGCCAGGTATTCTTTCCTGTGCCATATAAACAAGAAAAGATCCTGGATATTTTTTTTTTTTTTTTTTGGTTTTTCGAGGTAGGGTCTCGCTCTAGCCCAGGCTGACCTGGAATTCACTATGTAGTCTCAGGGTGGCCTTGAACTCACGAGGATCCTCCTATCTCTGCTTCCTGAGTGCTGGGATTAAAGGTGTGCACCACCACGCCTGGTTCCTGGATCTTTTTTAACATAATAATTTATTTATTTGCAAGGAGGGGGAGACAGAGAGAAGATGGATGAACTCCAGCTACATGCACAACTTTGTGCATCTAGCTTTATGTGGATACTGGGGAATTGAACCAGGTTCGTTAGGCTTTGCAGGCAAACGTCTTATCCACTCAGCCATCTCTCCAGGCCAAGATCCTGGATCTTAAGGGGAACATAAATTGGTGTGCTTGAGGTGTAGGAAGAAACTTATAACCAACTACTTAGCATGTAAGGATTAAAGTCATGGGTCCCATTTGTTATATGACCATGAGCAAATTATGTCAATTATCTCTGAGCCTCGGTTTTGTCATCTGTTAAATGGAGATAATTTCCTACCTTAATTTTTTTCTTGCTACATAGCCCAGGCTGGTCTTGAATTCATGATTCTCTTGCCTCAACCTCCCAAGTGCTGAGCGTAAAGGCACCCACCACTGTGCCCTGCTCTGGCACCTTAATAGTTTTTGTGATACTAGATGAGATTGTGTGCACAATTCCTGGTGTTGAGTGTAGAACCCAGTATAAGAAAGTGGTGGTGGCTTGTATTCCTTGGGGAGCAGGCTGCAACCCATTGCTCAAGACCATGCTTGACAGACTATCTCAGCCAGCCACCACTGGGATGATGTCGAAACATGCTTCCAGGACCAATTTCTCTTCTTAGGCAAACTTCAGCCTTAGCCTGACAGTCCAACTTACTGCGTACCCCAATGTCTTGGCTGCCTGGCATGTTTAAAGTCACCGAGGAAGGATCTTGCTTCCCTCATACTGGCCCGAGTTTCTGTTGAGCTGCTCAAGGCATGGGGGGCAGGTATCATGCAGCCCCTTCAAAGGAAACCTTGTTCAGAGGACAACCTCAAAGCTCTGTCCATGGAGAAACATGCTGGAGGCCAGGATGGCCGAGGAAGTATCTCTCCCACACAGGTGTGAGGGATGCTGATGGCCAGGGAGACTACTGAGCCAAGAATCAAGTGGGAACTGAGCTCAGAAATGAGACAGTGAATCGGGCATGGTGGTGCACATCTTTAATCCCAGCACTCGGGAGGCAGAGGTAGGAGGATTGCTGTAAGTTCAAGGCCACCCTGAGACTACATAGTGAATTCCAGGTCAGCCTGGGCTAGAGTGAGACCCTACCTCGAAAAACGAGAGAGAGAGAGAGAGAGAGAGAGAGAGAGAGAGAGAGAGAGAGAGAGAGAGAGAGAGAGAGAGAGAGAGCCAAACAGGGTGCCAATGAAAGCAAAAATGGGTGCAATCCAAGCCACAGAGCAAGAATTGGAAGCCAGGGAGGTGTGAAGGGCACCTCCTATTTGAAATGGGAATGTGCCACTATGCAATGAAAATGTGTAACTTCTGTTTGAGTCTCAGATGAGACACCTGGACTTCAGAGTTTTGAGACTGGTAAAGACTATGGGGACTTTGAAAGTTTGACTGAATGCATTTTTGCATCATGAGATGGCCAAGAGTCTATGGGGGTCAGGGTTTTGAATGTGGTGGTGTGAATATAAAATGTCCCGCATAGCCTCGTGTGTTTGTGACGAAGCATCTTGATCCGCTGCTGGAAGTGGAACCTTTGGGAAGTGGAGCCTTGCTAGGAGAGGTTTATTAGTCTAGCCCCACTGGGTGTTATTAGTGAGCAAGCTCACTCTTGCTGCTTCCCCCCTGCTCATAGGAAGATGTGATACCTGGCTACCTGCACCTGCTATGCTTTCCCCACCAACCATGATGAAACTTCCCCTTGAAATTGTGAGCTAGAAATAAACCTTTTTTTTTTCTTTCATAAACTGCTTCTGGTCAGGTGTTTTGTTCTAACAAGGTAACTCTTACACTCTCTTCCACCATCCATGATGGACTGTTGGTGAGCCCATATTGTACAGGTTGTATGCAGGTAGTGACAGGCATTGAAAAGGTCATGAGTACAATGGCTACTCTGTGTCTGGAAGACATTGTTTCAGAGCCCTCCTCTCCATTCTCTGACTCTTACATTCTTTCCACTTTTCTTTTCCTCACTATTCCCTGAGTCTTGGAGGGGCTGATACAGATGTCTCATATTAGCACTGAACACTCAACAGTAACTTTTTCTCAGCACACTGATGACTTTTGAATCTTCCCAGTAGTCACTGCTTACTGTGAAAAGAAGCTTCTTGGATCAGAGGTGAGAATCGCGCTAATCTATGGGTGTAAACACAAATATCTAGAGGTCAATTTGATGGGCACAACATGTCCATAAAGTCAAACAAAAGTAATAGCTTCCCTAGCCTGTGCCCTTCTAGCCATAGTTTTGGCTAGGTTTTTAGTGAGGCATGAATTCCCTTTCCGGAGCAGGACTGAAATCTAATCAGAGGGCAGTTGGTTACCATCTTAACAGTCATACCACTATTGCACCGGTGGACACACCAAGCCTGGCTGACCAACTCTAGACTCCAGAGTCCACTTCTGGGTAAGACTGGTGATGTTTTTTCCCTCAGCATCCTCCATAGAACTCTCCAGCATTATGGCATCTAGTCAGAAGGGAGGAGGCTTCCAGCTCAACTCCAGCCTGATTTCTCAGTGTCTTGCAACCCAAGTATGTGATGTCTTGAGCAATTGGATCTGACCATCTAGTTCATGTGGGCACCCAAGAGCAGTGGCAATAGACTAATGGTTGGGAGGCCTGATAAGAGCCTCCATGACCAGTAACTTACTGGGAGATATCCCACCCCTAACACTGGGATTTTTCATATATCAACCTATGGCTTCTAAGAATAGCATTGTCCACCCATACAGGGCATTTTTGCTTAAACTCTTTTTTAAAAAATTATTATTATTATTATTTTTTTTTGGTTTTTCGAGGTAGGGTCTCACTCTAGCCCAGGCTGACCTGGAATTCACTATGTAGTCTCAGGGTGGCCTTGAACTCATGGCGATCCTCCTGCCTCTGCCTCCTAAGTGCTGGGATTAAAGCCATGCGCCACCATGCCCGGCTTAAAAAAATTATATTTTAAAAATATACTTAATTTATTTTTTATTATTAATAAGTAGAAACTGCATGTACAGGTTTCGTGTTAGTACCCCCATTTCCCTCCTGTCTACCCCTTATTCCACTGAGGACCCTCCTCAATGGGATTTCCAGAACATTCCATGGGATGGAGAGCTATGAGTTGTGCAAGCAGCAGACATAAAAAATATATTTTCAAATTAGACAACAAAGAAGTAGGTGTCCATATGGTCTTTGCATACATCTTAATTTTTGGTTAACTTTGTCCCCATCCTCTTCTCCGTCCAACCTCCACCCTTACCTCTGCTTAAACCTTTTCTTCCTCTGATCTCCCTTCTCCTTACCCTCTCCTTCTCCCTCTCCTTCTTCCTTCCTTCCTTCTTTCCTCCTCCTC